>CM077189.1:17059265-17236765 GCA_039654105.1 Coreius guichenoti
CAGTTCATGACTTAATACCTTTCTGAACAGTGTTTTCAGAGTATCATCGACCCATGAAGTCTGTGTGGCGAGAGTGTGGAACGCGAGTGCATATTCTGCTGCGCTCATCCTGCCCTGAGAGAGTTCTAGAAGACGATCACCCGCGCTCTTGCCCTCCCTGGGATGATCAAAGACCTCGCGAAATCGTTGCAGGAAGACATCAAAGGTCGGAAAAGCCGTGCCTCCCTCTCTCCAAACAGCCGTAATCCATTCTAATGCCTTGCCGGTGAGTAAAGAGCACACAAAAGCGATCTTACCAGCCTCGGTGGAATATAGCGTTGGTTGCTGCTCTACAAACAGCGAGCATTGGAGGATAAATCCCTTACACTTCGTGGGACCTCCGTCGAACTTATCCGGGAACGCGAGACGGGGACTCACTTGGGATGGCGTTCCAGACGCGGGTGTAATGGCGGTGCTCGGCGGTGTTGCGGCAGCCTCTGGTGGAGAGCGGTGGAGGCTCTGGAGTGCCTTTACTAGCTCCTCCGTGAGCAACGTCAGGCGGTTAAGCTGATGCTGGTGCGCGGCGAGTTGATTAGCCTGGGCAGACAGCGCTGACGTAAGATGGGTGACAGTCGCTGGATTGTGGGGCGGCGAAGTTTTCTGTAATGACTCGTCACTCGAAGTGGGATCCATGTGCAAACTTTAATAAAAACGTGGTCGTACAGGCAATGGTCAAGCACCAGCAAACACAGCAAACGGAGAGTACACAACCGTGGTCGGTGGACAGACAGTAGGTAAAGGCAGCCAGACAACAATCACAAGTCCAAAACAGAGCAGAGAGCCAAAAAGGGCAGGCAGCAAAGGTTCGTAGTCGAAATACACAACGGGGTCACAACAGGCAGGCAAAGGCAAGGAAATAACGCTCAGAGATGTTCACCGTAGCAAAACAAAACTTTGCAGTGGGGAAAGGGAGAGCGTCGGGTTAAATGGGCCAGAGGATAGGCTGCTGCTGGAACGGCTGATCAGAGCCGGGTACGGGGCTGATGGGAAATGTAGTGAGGGAGATAGAGTCAGTACTCGGGCGATGGGGCCCTCTGGTGGTCGGTGGGATCACGGAGTTCGTCTCTGTGACAAATACCAAGACTGCTTAGACTTTAGAGATATCTATAAATTCTTTGATGTTTATGGAGTATTCAATTAATGAGCCTTTTAGTATATTTAAGGAATAATTATTTAGAAAAAAAAGGAAAATTCCTTTGGCAAATGATTAGTTAATTTCAAAAATAAATATATAAATATTCTTACAAAATCTGTTTATACAGACTTTTTCAGACTACATAAATGCAATCCAATAATTGACCTTAAAGGTACACTACGTAACTTTTGGCCCTTTGTTAAAAAACAAAACTGCATGCATTTTGCAGAAGAACATTGTTTTGGTTGTGCTTCGGCTCTGCGTGACTATATGCAGATGAATATGGTTATCCTACTGTTCATAAAACTTTCACTACTAGGCTTACGAGATTTCCATCAGTTTAGATGGAAAGCTGATTAGCTAAAGACGTTCCTATAGCTATACCTATTAATAGACACGGTACTTCTTTGAAAATAAATTCCAGCACACCGCTACAACAACCCATAATGAAATGACTCTTCACAATAGATAATGCAACGAGCAACATATGGCAATTTAACTGTTCAATAAAATACCTTACTCACCGGTTGAGTAATAAAAACACCATCTTCACGTCTCTTTACTTCTCTTTAGTTTCGATCTTAATTAAATGATTTTATTATAATTACATTACATGATTGGTGTCATGCTGCTGTGACCTCACCCTTGCAGGCTCACTATTGGCTGATTCAGTGGTTGAGGGCGGCCATTTTGGGTTGACATCCTTGTAGTCCTTAGTTTGCAACACTTAAGTGCCACATCAGTCAGCACTTAAGAATCAGTCTTAGACATTGCTGAAAGTTGCTTTTAACTTCTTTATAAAAGTCTTAGATAAGTCCTACTTTTTACTAAGAATTTTTTTGACACTTAAGTCAAAGCTTAAGACTATTCTTAAAAGCATTTCTGAGAAGTTTTATACATACAGGCCCTGATTTCAAAAGCTTGCATTTTCAGGCCCCAAAAATGTCGTTGTTGTGTGAATGAACGGCCAAAACGCATAAAAAGTTTTCCATTTTTAGCCCCTTAGCATGTCAACCTTTCTCGCTCGTTGTGACAACTAACCTATGCCACTCCCACATGCATCAAAGTAGCCAGAGCAACTTTTCTCTATTTACGGATATGACGACACACGCATGGACTAGTGACGTAGTATGCAATTTCGTGCGGAAGGCATCCCGCTCGGCCTAAAATGAATATAAACACTTAACAGGCTTACCATAGTAATTCAGGTTAAGATAAAAACACATTTTGGTAGAAGGATTGATAGTGTATTGACTCAATATTTAATTGTTAATTTTGAACAAAAAAAAAGTTATATAGTGCACCTCTAACTACTATATATATTAAACAATATTAGTAACAAAATGAAAATGTGGAAACATATATAATTTATTAATATTTATAAAATACTACTGATAAAATGCATGTGTATTTTTAGCTACACGTCATCATTATATACGAACAACCATGTTAGTAACTACACTGCTTTAAGTCTCAGAGAGTCAGTTGAAAGCTGCATGTGTTTGGTTCTCTAAAAATAACTGACTCATTAGAATCATTCTCTGAGGAATCAGATTCCACTAGTAGCGCTGTATGGTTTTGATTCACTCATAGGAGTCATTTGTTCAGGAATTGGACTACATTGATTGCACTGTGTATTTTGATTCACTAAAAAGAACTGACTTAAAAAGATCAGACTTCTTAGAGCCATTAGTTCAGAAAGTTTTGTACATCTCTAAAGTTGTTCATGCGTAAAAGTGTTGCCATGTTTAATGCTGTCAATACGCTAATATTATGCATTTCTGTGTCCATCCAAACATGCAAAAATGTGTGCACTTTCTATGGTATGAATACAAATGAGATCACACTGAGCACTAACCTCTCTATTTAAGAATAAAAATATATTCATCTTACTTGTAATGCACTTGCATTCTTTTCATAAGATTTGAAGCCCTCTGTTATTTCAGCTTTCAGCTTACTGTTTTGTTCTTTTATTTTTCTGCTGGAATTATAAAGAGCTGGTCTTTACACATTTACTGTGTAAAATGACCCACCTGTTGGGAGGCTAATTGTATTAGAAATATAAGCTGTATTATGTGGCTATCATTTATGGTGTGGCTGAAAATAGAACCTCTATTAGTACTAATTATGATACATTTACAATCTTTCTATATAAGTGAACACTGCGCTCTACTAGCATGACTGGCTTTTAGATGGATGATGATATATTCTTATTTACTAAAATGGTAAATATTTTATGTGAAGCTTTAAAAAGATATTGTATGATAGAAAAAAGATTGCTTATTACTGATGGCTTTGTTCTTCTCTTAAGCATCTTTGTTATCTCAAGGACTTAAATATGATGAAAAACAACCACTCAGGTAGAAGACTGCATGGATAATAGAAAGGCAGAATCCATCTGAATGTCTCCCACGGTTGTGCTGATCAAATTAAAGATTGTAACCCATAAGGAACGGGAATGCTCTTGTCAGTCTCACTGCGGCAGGGTTTATTCTGGAAACATTACCATATATGAGCCCAGAACCCATATGAATTTATTCATAAACACTATTGGGGATTGTTTAGGTTGTTTTATATGGTGTAGGACCAATATTACCAAGTGCATTGTGGGTATACAGTTGCAGAAAAAAGTATGTGAATCTTTTGGATTAACTAGTGTTCAAAGGGTTTTTTATGGAAATTAATACTTTAATTAAATCGATCGGACGTGACTGTAAAGACATTAGAATCTTGAAATATATGCATCAAGGTTTCCACAAAAATATTACGCAAAACAACTGTGGATAATAATATGAATGAGCATATTAGACTGATTTCTGAAGGATCATGTGACACTGAAGACTGGAGTAATGATGCTGAAAATTCAGCTTTGCCATCACAGAAATAGATTACACTTTAAAATATATTAAAATAGAAAACAGTTATTTTTAATTGTTATATTTCACAATATGACTATTTTACTATTTATTTGATCCAATAAATGCACAATTGAGAGCATAAGAGATTTAATTTTTTTTTGCATTCTGTATTAAATTTGATCCTAAGTCACAAAAAATAGACAAACACAATCTACTTAAATAACAAACAAACAATATATATTCATAGTTCAGTGCGGGGAAAAGTATGTGAACCCTTTAATAACTGCTTGACCATCCTGTGGCAGCAATAACCTCCACTAAACATTTCTTGTAATTATGATTTTTATGACATTTAAGAAGAAAGCCATGCAAATCCAAAGGATTTATGTGCTTTATACTGCAGTTGTGCCTAAGGAACTCATAAAATCTGAATATGAGGTTTGACCCAAAAATTGAACCCAACTAATTACACTGTGCAGAATCATTACCTATTTTCCATCTTTGAAGACAGGGGTCTATTGATTGCCCTGGCACATGCCTGGGTGAGTTTCTAAGCTGTAATTATTAGCCATTCTTTAGCTTCTTTATGATTTCATTACAAGCATGAGAAACCCTTTTTGATCTCTTTCCATATATCTTTTAATCCCAGCAAATTCGCTGATTACTGTTTCCTTAGTAGCACGTGCCTCTCGGACAAAAAGCCAATATTAGAAAATTAAAAATGATTTAAAAGGGATGTTGTTATCGCTCCTTCCCAGAGACGTTTTAATGTAACTCAATTGATGCATCACAATTTCCATTAACTTTTGCTCCTGAGGTTGGTTATAAATACTCTTTTTCATTTAGATAGAACAAAAGTCTGAGTCAGTTGTGCTTTATATTTTGCTGGGTCATTTCTAAGTTGTGTGGCAAGTATTCATTCATTCACTCATTCGTTTTGAGTCCATAAACTTTCAAGCAATTTTCATCCATTCCAATTACTGCATTTTGCTATTGTATGGCAGCATAGTTCTCTCATCCTTCCTCTGTTTGCCAATGCCAGTTATAGAGTCACATAAGGAGGCGGGGGTCGTGTTGTATGACTAGCATGACTTGACACAGTCCCTCTGATCTGAACAGTGCTGGCTTAATTTAGTGTGCAAACAATACCGTGTTTCCCTTTGAGGTAGCATAAATGGAGACTTATCAAAGTCACCCTGAATACTCAAACGGTCTGGGCTAGTTAATGTGCACATCAAAGGCCAGTCAGTGTGCTGTCAGTTGGTCTGGGCGCACATCACAGATATTCGTGGGATAGCCAGAATTGATGTAATTGGACTCCAACTTTAGAGTTGGTGAGTATTGTGCTTGAAAGGTTAATGATGTATGCAGAAGGTGTCTGCATTGTCACTACAGAATGACTTAAAAAGAAGGATACATCCAGCACAGTGTAATGCAGTGGTCAGAAGTGACACAATAGGATAGAATAATAATAATAATGATACAAATTAATTAAGCATTTATTGTTGCATATTTTGTTGTATAATATAAATTAGTATATCTCACATCTATTATTATTTATGCTATTATTATAGTTATTATTATACAAATAAAATAATAAATGAAATTATGAATTCAATACATTGTATCATTATTGTATTGTATTTGTATCAATATTGTATCATAAAACGGATTTCCATTGAGGCGAGTTGTAATGAGAACCCAAGTGCAGTTTTATTAAACAATATGCGTGAACAATCCATGAACCAAAAACAAAATAAACATGACATGACTTAACTTAATGTATGAACTAGACATGAACAAACAAACTCACCACAATGGGTTACATGAACAAAGCTAGACAAAGGAACCATGGCTGTGTCCGAAATCGCCTCCTATACCCTTAAATAGGGCAATATTTGAGGGGACAGCCATTTGTAGTGTTGTCCGAAACCATAGTGGACGTTACTGAGTGCACTCATTCAATCCCACAATGCACCGCAACAACGTGTGTACTACTGATGTACGCTCAATGGCTAGTGAATATCCATAATGCACTGTAAGAGTCGTGCGCTCAATGAATTCCCGCGTCTCGCCAGGAGATGACGTCCACAGCTGAATCATCAATCCATCCATTTTCCAAACCGCGCTGGTCCAGCGTAATATCATACAGATATAAATTCCTTTTTAACTGATTATTAAATTGTTTAATTACGGTTTATACATGCTAGTTTCCATGACAGAGTTCAAGATAAGTATTTTATTACTACTGGAGCTGCCAGTTTGCTACGTTTCAAATGATTATTAAACAGCGAGCACAAACTATGCAAAAGCGGCAGCCCTTCCGGCACACTCAGTGTCCGAATTCACTCACTCGTTTTCATTCACTCCTTCAACTATATTAGTGGAGTAATGTAGGGAATAGTGAATGAGGATATAGGGGGCGATTTCAAACACAGCACATGAAACAAGAGGGCTATATATACACAAGACTAATGAGCAGATAAGGGACACCTCTCCACAATCAAGACAATGAACCAATCAGAGAACATGACACATGACCAGAATAAACCAATGAGAACATGACACAAGACTAGGGAAGCACAAGACATGGCAAGATGACATGGATCAAGTATCAAAATAACAGACATGAACCAAAAAAACAAAACAATTATTAATATTTTATAAGTTGTACATTCCATTTATGGTGGCATAATTTACATTTATAAATGTATTATTATTATTATTATTATTACACAACAAAAAAGGACCAGTAGTTAATGTTAGAGAATGCATTAACTAACAATGAGCAATACTTTTGTTACAGTATTTATTAATGTTAGTTAATAAAAATACAATACAAAATACTGTTCATTGTTCATGTTAGCTCAGGTCCATTAAATAATATTAACACATACAACTTTTGATTTTAATAATATATTATTAAATGTTTAAATTAACATTAACTAAAATTAGTAAATGCTTGTTGTAAATGGAACCTTACTGTAAAGTTTTACTAAACTATTATGTCGTAATACCCATGTCATTATACACATTTGTGACCCTGGACCACAAAACCAGTCGTAAGTCGCACGGGTATATTTGTAGCAATAGCCAACATATGTAATCGTATGGGTAAAAATTATCAATTTTTCTTTTATGCCAAAAATCATTAGGATATTAAGTAAAGATCATGTTCCATGAAGATATTTTGTAAATTTTCTACCGTAAATATATCAACAAAAAAAATTTGTAAGTAATATGCGTTCCTAAGGACTCCCGTTTGCGTGTCCCGCTTTAAGAGCCCATAGTAACTGAAACCAAGTAGTTAGCACAATAATTCTTTTTGCATACAAAATCAGAGACTTTACACGTTCAGATCATGCCTCCAACATGCTTCTGTTGGATTATTTTCACCCTCTAATGAGTCTGCACAAATTGAGTTTACAACAAAAACAGCGCACATGCAATAACTGAAAACAAATGTAGATTTCACGTGGCGTTTTTTGCTCATAACTTTATGACAGTTGCACAGATCATAGATCATGGCACATCACCATTTACAGGAGATTCTTACGATTAAAAAAGCAACATAATTCAATGTGTCGATCACAAGATATTACTTACGGAATGATGTAACATATTTGGCTAAAAATATTCCTCTCGTCTTACTGGGATACAATGTGTGATACAATGTTCCCGGAACCGTCCATGCTTGTTTTCCAACGTGGAATATCACAAAATAGGTATAATTTTACATCTTAGAAACTCGGCTTTTAATCCATCTAACAATTTTGATCAACTCTTAAGGAGTGCTGAGTAGTCCCTATAAACCGGAGTGTACCGCCCGGCGGCGCCACCTAGCAACGAAAACATTAATGATCATATTTTTCAAAACCACTGCCTTGAATACGTGTCAAAATAGGTGTCATTTGAAAGCTTAGAGTCTGAACTTTACAATGCATGTAGCCAATCCGATTAACTCCTAAGTAGTGCTGAGTGATTTGCTGATAAATAGAAAAAAAAAAGTCATAATTTTTTTACCTAAAAAGAATTATGTAGATTTCAAGTGGCATTTTTACTCATAACTTCATGAAACATGCACAAATCGTATCATTATTTAAAACAGATTCTAATGAGTCCAAAATCGACATAATCCCTTGCGTCGATCACGAGATATTCCTCATGGAAGAACGATTTTAAAAATTGCCATTATGCCGAGTTCACACTGCCCGATTTTTAGGCCCGATTTTGACTCGCCGTCAGGTTTCGCGAAATCGCAGACAAATGCCCGAAATCAATGGCAAATCAGTGCTCGTTCACGCGAGGGACAATCACGCAGTGTGAATTATCAAAGACGCAATCTGAGAGAATCACAGACAAGTCGCGATTCAAAATCCTGCTGTGTGAAATGTGTTTTGACTGAAAATGACACCGGCGATGACCTACAGCCAATGAGAGAGCAAGATACAGGGCAGCGGGAATTTCGGGGAGGAGTTATAGACCAGAATATCAGTATTTTAATAGATATATTGACAACTATATCAAACAGAAACGAGGCACAAACATTTGCTTGACTAGCCACAACAGCAGCACATTGCAAAACTATTTATTTACCTCCAACTCTCTTTGCAGAACACACAATCCTTGCTCCCTGTGTCTCCCCAACCATTTCCTCCGCCATACTCTTTTTTCTTTTTCTCCTTTTCGCTGCAAATCAGAAATTTGGATAGCTTTCTGCAGTCTATATTTTTAATAACAATTCCAGTCTTGCGCGAGAACTCGCGTGATCTTGAGTTGTTTCCTTGTCACTTCTCGCGGGTGTTTGGTTGTGAAATGTAGTTTGTGGACGAAACAGAGTTGTCTGCGATTCTTCCTCTTGTACAGTCATGCAGTGTGAAACCCCCTGTCGCTGATCCATCATGCAGTGTGAACACAGCAGCAACTGAATGCTACCCCAGATAGTCATGCAGTGTGAAAAGAGCAGTGATCTGACAAGTTTAAAAATCGTGCAGTCTGAACTCACAATTAGGCTAAACAAAAAGGCTACCTTTGTTGCAAATGCTGTAACTTTTGATTACTTTATGCTATTACCACAAAATTTGATCCAGATGCAGCTCAAATGTAGGAGAACTTCATCAAAAAGAATTTTCCTCCTATCTTATTGCCTTCCTGAATTATTGCATGTCAAATAAGAAAGATATGTAAAATTATAATAAAAAATTATATATATATACCAAATATTGTCCTATCCTAACAAACCATACATCAATGGAAAGCTTAGTTAGTCAGCTTTCGGATGATGTATAAACCTCAATTAAAAAAAAAAAAAATGACCCTTATGACTGGTTTTGTGGTCCAGGGTCACATTTGTGTCCTCATAAACCATATATAAAAGAACACACACACACACATGTTGGGTTTTCATCTTTTATGGGGACACATGATTTTTAGACTGTACAAATTGTATATTATATCCCCTAACTCTAAACCTACCCATCACAGAAAACTTTCTGACAATGTGTGCAATACAATGTGACAAGCTTATTTAATAGAACCGAGGACAACATAATTACACAAGTTTCTTTTTATTGCATGAAGATGAATTACTATACAAAGTTCCTTAAAATGACATTTATATAATTTAAAGAGGGAAAGCTTTTCATTTTAGATCTAGAAATCTATTTTTATGACCAAATTATAACAAAGCATTTAATTAGCAGTTGTTTTATCAGTGCTTATGTATTTAGTGACCTAATTTAACTCTTTTAATGAATATATTAGAAAACATCTCATTCTTTTTATTGCGAACCCCTGTGGTGGAGAATCATTTGCAAATTAGACATCGCAATGCTTGATTTTGCTTGCACTTAACTAAATAAGCTCACAAATACACACTGTTGCGGCAAACCGCCCGTCACCCCGCCTTGCCTCATTAGTAACAAGTGGAATTAATCCGCAATTCTGTTGCGCGTGCCATGGGCCGGATAAGGCAACGCACCGTTGCTATTGTTGGTGTGCACCGGGAGCTGACGCTACGGCAGACAGCAGCGCTGGCTCAAAGAAATATTATGAGTATTAGAGCTTGATGTCTGTTTCAAGCACTGTGCGGGAGCGGGTACTCACCAAATAACTCTGAAGTGACAGCCGGTAAATTCTGAGAAACGCTGTACTTTGTCATGCTTGCTACAGTAGTTACTGCTACCAGAGTGAGTGAATGAATGTAGCATTAAATGACGCTCTGTAAATCGCGCTACTGGTTTGAGTGTTTGTTTGTGTAGTGTGTTAAAATGTCTATTTGTATATGTTTATATTTTGTCTAATGGTTAGGGTTTGTTAATATTTACTTGAATTTGATGTACTTAAATTTGCCTGGTTTAATTAGGTAATTCATGATTTGGATAGTTGTTTGAATACTTTAAATACTATAAAATATTGCTTAAAATCCATCTGATATAAATAATAACTTAAGTGATTTGACTATATAATTTAAAAATAGATTAAATTGCTATTTTCATAGTCTTTGTAGTTCGAATCCAGTAAATTAAACTATACAAATGTGTAAAAGCTATTAAAATGTATTTATTCTGTACTTTAAATGTAAAGTCAATGACATTGAATGTGATTTATTGTTATTGGGCTGTGTAATATCTATCAGCTTTAACTTAATATGGAATATTTACCAACTCAGACCTATGTGCAGTATAATGTGGCTTGGTGAAATGTTCATGTTTTAAATGGTTCATTAACTTAAGGTACTGATGTTCTGTGTAAAAGTTAAAATTAAGTCATGTTAAACCTGCTAATTTATGTGTTTTATTGGGTTTGCTGGTGATTTACACTGTCTGTATGTTTATTTCTTTGAAGGTTTTTCACCTACATAGCTCAATGCTATAACAAATAAATGGATGAAAATAATTCACAAGGCCTAATCATTGAGTGGAATCCAGTTTAAATAATAAAATAAATACCATAATACATTATTTTATTGCATATATATTGTGTGTTTGTTTTGTTTGATGAAGTGTAGTTTTATGGATGGTAAAATGTTCTCAATTCACCTGGCATTGGCAAAAGGTTAATTTTTCCCCCCACACACGTGCATTATATTGCGTACATTGTAGCAATAGCATACACCTCATTCTCTCTCTTCCTGTCACTCTCTTCATTAGAGGTACAGGTTTTGATCTTAGCACCTGCTATCTGTCATTCCTCAGTGGATGTTGTGGCTCTCCACTCATTCTTTCTCCCTGCATGGCTTTTTGTGTGGTAGCTGAATCTGTCCGTGTCCTTGTTTATCATCTCTGTCTCTCTACTTCTCATTTCATTCCCTTTTTTCTGTGTTCATGACATGTCTCCCTTCACCCACAAATTCTCAGTCTCACTCTCTTTAGCAATTATCACACAGGCAGCCAGTCAGGCAGACCCAGAATGTGAGACCTGGGTCGCGCTGGTTAACACTGAGGTGATACATGAACAAATGTAGCGGAATCGATAACTGCAAAAGGGGTAAAATTGGCGGGAACCGCTGTGCTGTTTTGAGGGAATGTTAAGTGGTGTCTGAAATGAGCTGATGGATAATTTACACAGAGGACACCTTGTTAAAGCCTGAAGTGAAGCTGCTCGGATGGTTTTACCTAATCTTATCAGTGGCTCCAATGGAGGGTAGATAAAACGCAAAATCCAGAACAGCTGATGAGATTTTAACTAGATGTTTATAGATGTGGACCAATCAGTGTAAAATGTACCACTCTGAATATAACGTTCTGGTGGAGATTTTTTTTTATATATATTTGGACTTTTCACATGAGGGATTGAGAAAGAATGTGTACAACTGTGTGCTAAAAATATTTGCTTTTTGATACCTATGGAAAACTTGAAGTGGTTTAAAGGTTAGGGGTTTCAGTGGTCATTTTTTGACATTGTTTTTATTGACCTATATTCACTTGTAATATAATCTGCAATATAATGTATTTCCTTTTTATCTAGCTGAATACACTCTAAAAATGCTGGGTTAAATACAACCCAATTTGAGTCACTTTGGCAACCCAATTCTGGGACAAAAAGTTCTTGTTTTTACTCAACATTTGTTAAAAATGACTATACCGCTGGGTTAAAATTAACCCAAAATGGGTTGGAAATTAAAGTCATACAGAGAATTACAACTGTACCAACACAGGCTACAGTAATAATCAAAAGGTGAAAAATCATTGATAAGAACACCCAGAAAGGCCAAAAATATACAATGCATCCGGAAAGTATTCACAGCGCTTCACTTTTTCCACATTTTGTTATGTTACAGCTTTATTCCAAAATGGAATAAATTCATTATTTTTTTTCTCAATTCTACAAATAATACCCCATAATGACACCATGAAAGAAGTTTGTTTGAAATTTATTATTATTATTTTTTTTTTTTTTAAAAACCATGTACATAAGTATTCACAGCCTTTGCTCGATACTTTGTTAAAGCACCTTTGGCACCAATTACAGCCTCAAGTCTTTTTGAGTATGATGCTACAAGCTTGGCACACCTATTTTTGGGCAGTTTCTCCCATTCTTCTTTGCAGGACCTCTCAAGCTCCATCAGGTTGGATGGGGAGCGTCGGTACACAGCCATTTTCAGATCTCTCCAGAGATGTTCTATCAGGTTCAAGTCTGGGCTCTGGCTGGGCCACAGTCTGAGGTCCAGAGCGCTCTGGAGCAGGTTTTCATCAAGGATGTCTCTGTACATTGCTACATTCACCTTTCCCTCGATCCTGACTAGTCTCCCAGTTCCTGCCACTGAAAAACATCCCCACAGCATGATGCTTCCACCACCATGCTTCACTGTAGGGATGGTATTGGCCAGGTGATGAGCGGTGCCTGGTTTACTCCAGACATGACGCTTGCCATTCAGGCCAAAGAGTTCAATCTTCGTTTCATCAGACCAGAGAATTTTGGTTCTCATGGTCTGAGAGTCCTTCAGGTGCCTTTTGGCAAACTCCAGGCGGCCTTTTACTGGCTTCCTTCTGGCCACTTTACCATACAGGACTGATTGGTGGAGTGCTGCAGAGATGGTTGTTCTTCTGGAAGGTTCTCCTTTCTCAACAGAGAAACGCTGGAGCTCTGTCAGAGTGACCATAGGGCTCTTGGTCACCTCCCTGACTAAGGCCCTTCTCCCCGATCGCTCAGTTTGGCCGGGCGGCCAGCTCCAGGAAGAGTCCTGGTGGTTCCAAACTTCTTCCATTTACGGATGATGGAGGCCACTGTGCTCATTGGGACCTTCAATGCTGCAGAAATGTTTCTATACCCTTCCCCAGATCTGTGCCTTGATACAATTCTGTCTCGGAGGTCTACAGACAATTCCTGACTTCATGGCTTGGTATGTGCTCTGACATGCACTGACAGGTGTGTGCCTTTCCAAATCATGTTCAATCAACTGAATTTACCACAGGTGGACTCCAGTCAAGTTGTAGAAACATCTCAAGGATGATCAGTGGAAACAGAATGCACCTGAGTGCAATTTTGAGTGTCATGGCAAAGGCATTTTTTATTCTTAATAAATTTGCAAAGATTTCAAACAAACTTCTTTCACGTTGTCATTATGGAGTATTGTTTGTAGAATTGAGGTAAAAAATAAGGAATTGAATCTAATTTGGAATAAGGTTGTGGCATAACAAAATGTGGAAAAAGTGAAGCGCTGTGAATACTTTCCAGATGCACTGTAGGTAAAAGTCAAAACAATATGTGTATGTGAAGGAGAAAAAGTGCAGACAAGAATGGAAAATCAACAGTTATATATATAAAATAAAGTTGCATTGAACATTGTTGAATAACTTGCGTTTAAGACCAAATTTGATCAGTTATTTCATTTTTTTTCTTCTGCCAACTAAAATATTCCCACCATGGCCAGAGCATTAGGCTTTGAGTGCCACCAAGGAACACTCAGACTGAAAGCCTCAGCCTGTAATAAACACTGAAATTTGGGAATAAACTACTGTATGTGATATATAGCGAATCGACAGCATTTTACCTTTTTTGTTTTTAATCCTCATTTTTAATCATTCCTCTCAAGTGCCATTTTGGCTTGTTCAGTTTCTATTCACCAGTCACTGCTTGAGTGATTTGGTTGTGAGAGAAAACACTCAGACAAAACACTCTGGGCCCTATTTTAACGACCTAAGCGCATGGTCTAAAGCGCACGGCGCAAGTGCACTTAGGGCGTGTCCGTATCCACTTTTGCTAGTTTAACAACGGGAAAAATGGTCGCCGTGCCCGCAGCATGTTCTTAAAGGGTTGCCCCTATTCTCTTAATGAGTAATGGGTGTGTTTTGGACATAACGTGCAATAAACCAATCAGAGTCTCATCCCCCATTCCCTTTACACCGCGTTCCAAATTATTATGCAAATTGGATGTAAGTTTTTTGGATGTAAGCATTTTTTGTTTTTCAATTAAACTCATGGATGGTATTGTGTCTCAGGGCTCTTTGGATCACTGAAATGAATCTCAGACACCTGTGATAATTAGTTTCCCAGATGAGCCCAATTAAAGGAAAAGTACTTAAGAAGGACGTTCCACATTATTAAGCAGGCCACAGGTTTCAAGCAATATGGGAAAGAAAAAGGATCTCTCTGCTGCCGAAACGCATCAAATAGTACAATGCCTTGGACAAGGTATGAAACATTACATATTTCATGAAAACTTAAGCGTAATCATCGTACTGTGAAGAGATTTGTGGCTGATTCAGACCACAGACAGGTTTGTGCAGATAAAGGCAGAATGAGGAAGGTTTCTGCCAGACAAATTCATCGGATTAAGAGAGCAGCTGCTAAAATGCCATTACTAATTTTCAAACAGTCTGTTTACTGATGAGTGTCGTGCAACCCTAGATGGTCCAGATGGATGAAGTAGTGGATGGTTGGTGGATGGCCACCATGTCCCAACAAGGCTGCGACGTCAACAAGGAGGTGGCGGAGTCATGTTTTGGGCCGGAATCATGGGGAGAGAGCTGGCAGGCCCCTTTAGGGTCCCTGAAGGTGTGAAAATGACCTCGGCAAAGTATGTAGAGTTTCTAACTGACCACTTTCTTCCATGGTACAAAAAGAACCGTGCCTTCCGTAGCAAAATTATCTTCATGCATGACAATGCACCATCTCATGCTGCAAAGAATACCTCTGTGTCATTGGCTGCTATGGGCATAAAAAATGAGAAACTCATGGTGTGGCCACCATCCTCCCCTGACCTCAACCCTATTGAGAACCTTTGGAGCATCCTCAAGCAAAAGATCTATGAGGGTGGGAGGCAGTTTGCATCAAAACCGTCATTTGCATTCTCTGATTTTCATAATTAGTCAAAGATATCATTTGCATAATTTGGAGCGTTGTGAAAGCCAGTTGCGCTTGCACCATGGCGGATTCGCTATTTACATGGCGGAATATAGACACCCTCAACATGACGAGCCAGTTTAAATACATGTGTGTATTGCCACAATTAAATAAGTAGCCAATTTCATTCGTCGTTACTGCAAATAGCTAATTCTGATACATACAGTGACTGTCCATTATGACATGTAGGCATTTTTATCTTTATGTATACAATAATTATCTTTTACATTGTAATCCTTTTATTTATAATATTTAAAAATGTTTAATGCAAAATGCTGCGTTGTGCTGCTGTCTCTGTGTACGCGCGTTGTGCACCCGCCTATAGGCGCATATTACTAACGTGCTCTTTAAATAACACAAAAACTGCACTATTGACTTTAGACCAGGTTTCAGTTGGTCAATTGCGCAGTCGTTTTCAGTTGCCTCAAAATAGCAACGCACAAACAATGCGTCTGAACACACCTCGTTTTTAGACCAGCACACCCATGGGCGCACAAATGGGCGCAAATGCATTTGCTATTTAAACAACGTGGTGCAGGACGTGAAAATGATAACTGCGTCAGGATGAAACTAGCAAAAAACACTTGCGTCGCACCTGGCGCTGCATTGTACCGGGTGTATGATAGGGCCCTCTGGTTTTAAAAGAACACACTTCTCATTGTAGTCAGTTCTCTTTCTTATCCACTTCGATTAGTTCCCTTTCGAGAGTACTCTAGTATTGCGTAAGTAGCTTAAGCTATGGGAAATTCCTTATTTCTCGAGAATATGAAGCCAAAATGTATCCTTATAATTTTGTATAATGTAAAACGCAGTGCAGCTGCACAGCAGACCCAGGCGGAGCGTACTAGCGCGCTGATTGGCTATGCTGCGGCAACTGCACGAACCGGAAATATATGCATATTTAGGCTTTAAAAACCCATGTCAAACCATAGGATTCAGATTTAACCTCCTTCAGTGAACTTACCCTTCGCTGACCTCCAGAACTGTGAAGTCAATGCCGTTGGCAAGCCTCCAGCGGAACCAGCTCTGCTCTTCAGCTCTGAGGACGCCGGATTCCTTCTCTGGACTCTGCCTTAAGCCCTTGCTGTTCCAGCTGTGCCATCCGGCGTGTCGATATCCTTTATATCCTTATATCCTTTATTATTCCTTGTTATTATTCCGCCGCCGCCGCAACACACACACTCACAATAGAGCAGATTAGACCTATTACACAGCGGCCCATCCCCAGATCTAATTCAACCCCTTGCCTTACAGGCCGAGGCCTGGCAGGCCATCCCCAGTATATCAGAATGGGTGTTGAACATTATAAAACGAGGTTACTCGCTACAGTTTGCTCGCAGACCCCCGCGCTTTCGCGCCGTGGTCGAGACATCAGTGAGAAGCGACGTGAGTCACGTGCTTAGAAAAGGGAGCGGTGGAAACTGTTGCCCCTGCAATAAGCGAGTCAGGCTTTTACAGCCGCTACTTCCTCGTTCCGAAAAAGGATGGCGATCTCAGACCCATCCTAGACCTCAGACATCTGAACAAAGCACTTATGAGACGCTCGTTCAGGATGATTACGGTGAAACATATCCTTGCGCAAATTCGCCCGGGGGATTGGTTTTTCACAGTGGATCTGAAAGATGCTTACTTTCACATTCAGATAGCACCCCATCACAGGCCATCCTTGAGATTCGCCTTCGAGGGGCAGGCTTATCAGTACAAGGTCCTACCATTTGGTCTATTTCTGGCGCCCCACACATTTACGAAGTGCATGGACGCAGCCCTCACCCCCCTGAGACTACGGGGAGTGCGAGTACTCAACTACCTCGACGATTGGATCGTTATGGCCCAATCAGAGAAACAGTTGATGACCCACAGGTCCTGGCTCCTCAGTCATCTAGAATGTCTGGGTCTCAGGATCAACACAGCCAAGAGCTCTCTGTCTCCCAACCAAAGCATTGCTTTCTGGGAACAGTTATAGACTCAATACGGATGAGAGCGCGGCTTACATCACAGCGCGCGCTCTCCATCTAGCGCCTAGCGACGTCATTCAAAGCTGGCACTTACACTCCTCTCAAACGCTTTCAGAGGAGGTTAGGTCTGATAGCCTCAGCATCTGCCGTACTTGAACTGGGTCTATTACACATGCGCCCCCTCCAATGCTGACTAAAACCGCACGTGGCAAACAGGCCAGTTACGTGTCAAAGTGAACCACGGCTGTATCAAAGCCCTGGCTCCTTGGAAGGCGGCCGACTGGTACCAGTCGGGTGTGGTTATGGGCACAGTGTCGAAATGGAAAGTGATCTCGACAGACGCGTCCAACTTAGGTTGGGGCGCCCTACACAGCGGCAGACCCATCTCTGGTCTCTGGTCAGACTCGGAGAAACGGCTGCACATAAACTGTCTAGAGATGAAAGCGGTCGATCTATCGCTAAAAGCTTTCCTCCCATACATAAAGGATCACCACGTCCTGGTCCAAATGGACAACATGTCGGTGGTGTCCTACATAAATCGCCAGGGTGGACTCAGGTCAATCAACCTGCACTCTATGGCGAAACATCTCCTTTTATGGGCTCAGCACAACCTGCGCTCGCTAAGGGCAGCACATGTGCCAGGCATTCTGAACCAGGGTCCAGATATGCTATCCAGAGGCAACATTCCTCTTGGGGAATGGTCTCTTCACCCACAGACGGTTCAGCTAATTTGGAGCATCTTCGGCAAAGTGGAAATCGATCTTTTCGCCTCAGAAGACAGTGCTCATTGCCCAATATTTTTCTCCAAGCACAGGGATGCGCTGGCCCACGACTGGCCCAGCCGCCCGCTATATGCTTTCCCTCCGATCACGATGTTACCTCAGGTCATCAAACAGATCAGGGAGAACAAGTGCGCAGTGCTTTTAAAAGCCCCGCTATAGCAGAACCAGCTATGGTTCTCCGAACTGATTCAGCTGCTAGACACAGCCCCATGGCCGATACCGCTGAGGGGAGACTTCCTAGCGCAGGCGAAAGGGAAGCTCTGGCATCCCCGCCCTGACTTGTGGTCCCTTCATGTGTGGCCCATCAAAGGGTACCCGGGAACATCCCCGAAAGGGTGCTGAATACTATTTCAGAAGCTAGAGCACCCTGAACCAGGCGGCTTTACGCACTGAAGTGGTCAGTGTTCTCAGACTGGTGTACAGCACGGAACCTGGACCCACACTTGTGTGAAGTGACGGAAGTGCTCTCCTTCCTTCAAGAGATGATGGACGCGGGTCGTTCCCCCTCCACGCTCAAAGTATACAGTGGGGAGAACAAGTATTTGATACACTGCCGATTTTGCAGGTTTGCCCACTTACAAAGCATGTAGAAGTCTGTCGTTTTTATCATAGGTACTCTTCAACTGTGAGTGACGGAATCTAAAACAAAAATCCAGAAAATCACATTGTATGATTTTTAAGTAATTAATTTGCATTTTATTGCATGACATAAGTATTTGATACATCAGAAAAGCAGAACTTAATATTTGGTACAGAAACATTTGTTTGCAATTACAGAGATCATACATTTCCTGTAGTTCTTGACCAGGTTTGCACACACTGCAGCAGGGATTTTGGCCCACTCCTCCATACAGACCTTCTCCAGATCCTTCAGGTTTCGGGGCTGTTGCTGGGCAATACGGACTTTCAGCTCCCTTCAAAGATTTTCTATTGGGTTCAGGTCTGGAGACTGGCTAGGCCACTCCAGGACCTTGAGATGCTTCTTACGGAGCCACTCCTTAGTTGCCCTGGCTGTGTGTTTCGGCTCGTTGTCATGCTGGAAGACCCAGCCACGACCCATCTTCAATGCTCTTACTGAGGGGAAGGAGGTTGTTGGCCAAGATCTCGCGATACATGGCCCCATCCATCCTCCCCTCAATACGGTGCAGTCGTCCTGTCTCCTTTGCAGAAAAGCATCCCCAAAGAATGACGTTTCCACCTCCATGTTTCACGGTTGGGATGGTGTTCTTGGGGTTGTACTCATCCTTCTTCTTCCTCCAAACACGGCGAATGGAATTTAGACTCAAAAAGCTCTATTTTTGTCTCATCAGACCACATGACCTTCTCCCATTCCTCCTCTGAATCATCCAGATGGTCATTGGCAAACTTCAGACGGGCCTGGACATGCGCTGGCTTGAGCAGGGGGACCTTGCGTGCACTGCAGGATTTTAATCCATGACGGCGTAGTGTGTTACTAATGGTTTTCTTTGAGACTGTGGTCCCAGCTCTCTTCAGGTCATTGACCAGGTCCTGCCATGTAGTTCTGGGCTGATCCCTCACCTTCCTCATGATCATTGATGCCCCACGAGGTGAGATATTGCATGGTGCCCCAGACCGAGGGAGACTGACCGTCATCTTGAACTTCTTCCATTTTCTAATAATTGCGCCAGCAGTTGTTGCCTTCTCACCAAGCTGCTTGCCTATTGTCCTGTAGCCCATCCCAGCCTTGTGCAGGTCTACAATTTTATCCCTGATGTCCTTACACAGCTCTCTGGTCTTGGCCATTGTGGAGAGGTTGGAGTCTGTTTGATTGAGTGTGTGGACAGGTGTCTTTTATACAGGTAACGAGTTCAAACAGGTGCAGTTAATACAGGTAATGAGTGGAGAACAGGAGGGCTTCTTGAAAAAAAACTAACAGGTCTGTGAGAGCCGGAATTCTTACTGGTTGGTAGGTGATCAAATACTTATGTCATGCAATAAAATGCAAATTAATTATTTAAAAACCATACAATGTGATTTTCTGGATTTTTGTTTTAGATTCCGTCTCTCACAGTTGAAGTGTACCTATGATAAAAATTACAGACCTCTACATGCTTTGTAAGTAGGAAAACCTGCAAAATCGGCAGTGTATCAAATACTTGTTCTCCCCACTGTATGTGGCGGCCATAGCAGCGTCTCACGCTCATGTGGCCGAACAGTCACTAGGAAGAAGCGACCTCATCGTGCGCTTCCTCAGAGGGGCTAGGAGGCTTAATCCGCCTCGACCCCCTTCAGTTTCTATATGGGACCTTTCCACAGTCTTAGAGGCCATGAAAGGCTCCCCATTCGAGCCGCTTCAGTCTGTGAGCATGAAGCACCTTTCGCTAAAAACTGCTTTCTTATTGGCACTAGCCACAGTTTGGCGGGTTGGCGATTTGCATGCACTCTCTATGAGCACTTCCTGTCTCGAGTTTGGGCCTAACGACTCCAGAGTCGTCCTTAAACCTAGACATGGTTACGTTCCTAAAGTGCTCTCCACTCCGTTCAGAGCACAGGTTATTGTGCTCTGAACAGCTCTTCTCTCGTCTCAGGACGAAGAAGACGCGAATCTGCTCTGCCCAATTAGGGCCCTAAGGCTCTATTCGGAGCGTTCCGCAGCCTCTAGACAGCCGGAACAGCTCTTCGTTTGCTTTGGTGGCCACACCAGAGGATGCGCTGTCACAAAGCAGAGATTGTCACGATGGATAGTGGACGCTATCTCGCTGGCTTATGAGTCAAAAGGCCTCTGCTGCCCTATAAGCATCAGAGCTCATTCCACTAGAGGCATGGCCTCCTTATGGGCCTGGGCCAGTGGAATACCACTTGAAGATATCTGTGCGGGATATCTGTGCTGGGCCTCTCCGTCCACATTTATCAGATTCTATAACTTGGAGCTCCCTGCTTTGCAAGCTAGGATTCTTTCCATATAAACGAGTGTATAACATGGTTGCATCAACTTGGACCTGACTCTGTCTGGTCTAGTTTTTTATCTATACCCCATATAACAAATGTTTATATTTGCAAAAATTTCTTCCGGTCTAGGGCTTTATTTCAACCCATAATAAGCTATGTGTAACACAAGAGAATGTTCATCACATTACATACTTAAGGCCCGACTCTGTCCGGTCTAAGTTGTCAATTTCTATATATATATACAATGTATACACATTCAATAAGGCCTGACTTTGTCTGGTCTAGTTTATTGTATTATCACACAGGAATATTCTTCCTACATATATCCTTATATGAGGCTCACTACTGTTGGCCTCTTTTTGGGTTTTCACACTTCTTCTCTTTATGAGCCTCGGGTTCTCACCCCAGGCCATATATACGAGACAAAAGTTTCAAGCACGCACAGCGTTTTAAATTGGGTTCCCATAGCGTAAGCTACTTACGTAACCCGCCGTGCTATTGTGCTTACGTCAGGGTGTCGTTTCAGTCGATTTAAACCTGAATCCTATGTTTTGACATGGGCTTTTATAGCCTAAATATGCAAATTTAGGCGGTGTCTGACGTGCACCCCATTGGTGCACTCCTCAGCCGCCTCCCCATAGGTTCGTGCAGTTGCCGCAGCACAGCCAATCAGCGCACTAGTACGCTCCGCCTGGGTCTGCTGTGCAGCTGCACTGCGTTTTACGTTATACAAAATTATAAGGATAAATTTTGGCTTCATATTCTCGAGAAATAAGGAATTTCCCATAGCGTAAGCTACTTATGCAATACTCGTTCCCTTCTCTCAGGGAACCAAGGTTACGTTAGTAACCGAGACGTTTTCTTCTATTTTCCACACATATTTGTATCATGAGCTCTGTAAACACAGATGAGCAAAGTGGTATTGGCACTCAGTGAAACGTTGGAACTTGTGTGACGCACATGCTCTCTTCCACATCCGCATTCCCAACCCAGCTCCACTGGGTTACTGATTATGAACAATTTTCAATCCAAACTGGGTCAAATTAACCCAACTTCTTTACCCAACAGTCTCAACCCAGCATTTGGGTTGAAAAAATAACCCTGTCGTCATTGTTTAACCTATTTTATTCAGCTGGATTTTTATTTAAAGTTTAAAAACTGACAATAATTTTTTATGTGTATTTCTCTAATAACTAAATCTCTCAACATTTGCCAATTTTTCTCCTTCAAGTTTAATTGTTGAAAGTAAATTTGCTAAGAACAACAGACCTGTACTTTTAAAATATTTGTCTTCAGCTTTGAATAAAACTAAATAAATCAGGAACTAAATAAAACAGGTTTTGAAATGATGAGCTGATTAATGATGATTAATGCAAGAGGAAGTTTGGCAGGCAGATGCAAATGATTGCAACATTTTTAAAATACACAACTATGAAATAAAATATATACATATAATATGTAAGGAATAATGTACATCCAAGACGGTTGTTATCGCAGAATAAACCCCGACAGGGTGATCAGCCTGAAGGGGTTTATTCTGCGATAACAACCGGCTAGATGTACATTATCCCGCTTATTACACGGCTACTTGCCACATAAGTAAATAATTAGACATGAAATACTGATCTGAGTCGAAATATTTTATTAGCTCTTTAAACGCAAAGCTTCCGCGGAGAGAGCAGTTGCTAGCAAGTGGCAAGTTCAAACTTGATAGACAGACATTTGGGATACGGTATAGTCATACCCCTTATTACACGGCATTTCACCATATTAATAGATTTCTAGATCACCATAAATAATTATGGGGATAAGAGATATTGATTTGAGATTAAACTGTTTTAAAATCGTACCTGTTTGTTATCTTATAATCCATTACAGTGTACAAAACAATCGGCACAAAATGGCTTCTGTTGCGTTTGTATGAACCAAGCGAGAGTGAGTCCGCTATACCAGATGACATAATTTAATAACTGTACACAAGTTTGAGTTTTAATATCTTATTAGCTCACCAAACGCAAAACTTCCACAAGGAAAAAACGTTCCTAGCAAGCGTAAAGCACCGACTTCAGTGATAGTTACCTGGATGAGCCTGTGTTATCAGTTTTTACCGGTTGTTATCGGGGGATAACATACCGCTGGATGGCGCGATTGACCAATCAGAATCAAGTATTCCACAAAGCTGTGTAATAATATTTTTTAACATAGATGTAATGGTTACCCTAGCAAAGCCTGTAAAGGTGATCAGCTCAGTGGAAACTGTAAACGGTAACATTTCTATCAGAAATGTACAAAAATCATTTATACATCAATATCAATACTACATTGAGTTGCTATTTTTTGGCATAAAGCAGCCATTTCTTGTGGTGAAATAAGTTGTGACATATTTAATGTAGTAACCTCATCCCTGATTCTGTCACTGTCATTATTTTGTAGGTCAGTAGATTAAAGGGGTCATGACATAAAGTATTATTTTATTATGTTCCTTGAGGTTCACTTATAAAGACAAAAAAACAAATGTATATACGGGAAAAACGATTATTTTCAACCCTCATTCGGACCCTCTGGCTTAGTTAACGTCCACTTTTATGACTGACTAACGTCATAGCATAGGAAAACATATCAACGCCCACTCGCTATTGCACATCAGCAACTGTTTTGAAAACATTATCCATATAAAACTGTCACTTACAGCATTATGAAATCATTTATTACAGTTTGTGATGCAGTTGCTGTCAGATTAGTACAGTTGGCAGTCTTTGCAAACTCTCCATTACACTGTGCCTAGTTTAACAAAATGCTCAGAACAAACATATATTCCTCCGATGCCATCCAGGACACCATCCACTTGTTTCCGACGCTGGGATCCTTCTAAAGTCTGTACAGAGATGCAAATGAGCTGTTTAAACTGGATGCTTCAAAGCAAACGTTCTTTCACTCTTCCATTTGTCCTGTCGACAGACTCAAGAGTGTGGAGCATGTCAGAAACTGCGCATCTGAATATTGTATCCAGTGTAGACAAAGTTAGTGATTATAATGGGTTTTATTTGCTTTTAACTTGACACGCAGGCAAATGTCAGCCATTAAGCGACTGAAATCCCAAAATATCAAAACGAGCCGTTTTTGGAACTTGATTAAATAAATGCTTTGTTTATAATGATGAGGACGTTTTAAGCTATGAAGCTTGCAAGATGTGTTAATGGTACAAAGACCTCTTATTGTCACCATTCTGTTTAGTTTTGTTCAAGGACTTTCAGTTTGTTTTCATTTGTCACATGTTTCTTTGTTCAGTTTCCCGCCACTCGTCTGTCCCCATAGTTATCGTCATTATTAGTTCATGTGTCAGCTGTGTGTCATCTATTTCCCTCGTTAGTGTTGCTACTTAAGTTCTTCCCTTTTCACTCAGTCTTTGTCTGGTCACTGTTATGTTTAGATGTGTTGTGCTGTTGCTTGCCTGCCTGCCTGTCTGCCTGCCTGCCTGCCTTGAGATTGTTTGTGATTGTTTGTGATTAAACTACGTTTTGAACTTGATCCATCTGTATTCGTCTTCCTGCCTGCACGCACCCGTGACAGATGACCAGACCAGAAATGGATTATGCAGCAAGATTTGCTGTTGTGGCTCAGGAGAGCCATGATTTTTTTTTTGTTTTTCTGCACGTTTTTTCTGTCTTGGTATCATTAGCCACTACGACGACGAGACCCTGAAGTCACTGTTCTGGATTGGGGCAAATTACCATCACCCCGTTGACCTCCCAGACACCACCGGTCTGAACTGGAAGGAAGCCCTCATCCGGTGTCTGGAGAGCGTCCGGTCCCGATCCAGGACACAGCCAGACCCAGAGCCTGAATCACCTCTATCGACCACGGAGTACTCGTGCGGGCCCCCCGCAGACGAGAGCTACCACCCGCCTCGACGCGTCAGCCAGAGCCCGAAAGAGAGAGAGAGGACAGAGCCGACAGAGCCGACCCTCGCCCCGGAAGTGGAGCTCCATCAGAAGTCTGACCGGGGTGTGAGCCCACGACATCAGCGACTCCCACCCTATCCCACCCGGTACCTTCACCATCACTGTTTCTAGACAGCACCATGGACAATGATGTTCTTTCTTCAATCTGCATGGACTGTGTTAAACTGACCATGTGTCTGTCAAGTATCCCATTGCAACCATCACCGCAAAGCTCAGCCAGTCCTCCAGCCCTGCCGCTGCCGGATGTCTACAGCCCTGCGCCATCTCCGGGGAGTCCCTGTGACGTCGAGCTGCAGGTCGTGCATCCACTTGCAGCGCCCGTGCGAGAGGATCCTGTGGCTTTGCCTCCCGCCTTCGACCTCTTCACGTCATCTCGGCCTGTCGACCTGCTGGCTCTGTCTTGGCTCCTCCCACCTTCGACTCCACCGGAGACCCTTGGACTCGCAGCTCAACCGGGTTCCCTCGTCCTGCCGGCTCCCCCTTGGTCAGTCGTCACACCACTTCCGCCATGGACCTGCGGGCTATCCGCTGCACTCCGGCCCTCCACCCCTACGGCTGCAGCGGGTTCCTTCCTTTCGGCGTCGCCTCTGTCCTCCGTCACACTGGCTTCACCTCAGCCCTCGGGTACTCTGGCTCCATCTTCGTTCGTCGCTGCGGCATCGCCGAGCTCTCCAGAGCCAGCGATGTCGCTAGAGTCCATCTGCTCTCCGTCTGCGCCTATAAATCCATCTGCCGAGTCTCCGTCGGTCGTCCCCCAGATGCCGTCAGTCACCACTACACCATCTCGGCTCCTCCCATCCTCGACTCTGCCGTGGGCTGTCGGCAATGGGGAGCTCTGGGTCTGTGCCATCGGCCAACCATCATCGCCACCAGGGGATTGTCGTCCCATCATCACCAGCCCTGTGTCTCATCCTGTCTTCACCACACCTGTATCCAGTCATCCTACCATCACCATCCCTTGGTTTCATCGTCCTGCCATCACCATCCCTTTACCACATCCTGCCACCATCCCTTCTCTTCTGCCTCCCCAAAACATTTCGCCATCTCCTCGTCCCCCTCCGTCCCTCCCTATGTGTCACTCTGTTACGGCGCGAGGTCGTGCCTTATTGGAGGGGGCGTTATGTCACCATTCTGTTTAGTTTTGTTCATGGACTTTCAGTTTGTTTTCATTTGTCACGTTTCTTTGTTCAGTTTCCCGCCACTCGTCTGTCCCCATAGTTACCGCCATTATTAGTTCATGTGTCAGCTGTGTGTCATCTATTTCCCTCGTTAGTGTTGCTACTTAAGTTCTTCCCTTTTCACTCAGTCTTTGTCCGGTCACCGTTATGTTTAGATGTGTTGTGTTGTGTTGTGTTGTGTTGTGCTGTGCTGTTGCCTGTCTGCCTGCCTTGAGGTTGTTTGTTTAAACTACATTTTGAATTTGATTAATCTGTATTCATCTTCCTGCCTGCATGCACCCGTGACACTTATGTCAAAAGAACAAGGCAAATTTGATTTCTCATGTCATGCCCCCTTTAATGCAAAGATAGCAAATTAACTAGTGACAAGAATATCAAGTCTTTGAATAGTGTTAATGCTTTTGCTATGCGTATGTTGCAAGCTGTTTCATAAAGTAGTGAAAAAGTGCAGTGTTATGCAGTATTCTCTTATAATGTGAATGATATTAGTATATATTATGTTAATATTTTAGTATGTCGGGTGCTTCGAATGGCAAATGTATGTGGAAGTAGCCCATTTGTTTAGTGTTGGGAATAGTGCCGCGCTCACAAACATAAACACTGGGCTCAGAGGCGGAGCTGGCTGTCAGGATACACGCGGGAAAGTGACAGGTATTTACAGAATGTGTACTAATAACATCATCATGTCTGTCTGCTGTAGAAAGGGGTGTAGCAGTACTTAACTTCAAAAGCTGGGGGACTTTCCTAGGAATTGTTCCAACAGACTGTTTTTCAAAGCCAGAAAGCTGACAGGCTCGGAGAGAATATCCTACCCTGCCTGTGTGTGCGCGTGGTTGG
The DNA here is from genome assembly GCA_039654105.1 of Coreius guichenoti. NCBI lineage: Eukaryota > Metazoa > Chordata > Actinopteri > Cypriniformes > Gobionidae > Coreius > Coreius guichenoti. The sequence continues at coordinate 17,086,268 of CM077189.1, forward strand.
CGTAAACTTCACACACACCTCTGAGGTTATTAACAAAAATCAGCAGCTTTAAGAAAATGTGCCAGTAATGGTGTATAACACAAAAGGCAGAAATTTTGAAGAATTATACTAGTCGCTCTTTTCCAAACTTTAAAGGGGACCTATTATGCCCCTTTTTACAAGATGTAATATAAGTCTCAGCTGTCCCCAGAATGTGTCTGAAGTTTCAGCTCAAAATACCCCACATATCATGTATTATACCATGTTGTAAATGCCCATTTTTGAGTGGAAGGAAAAACATGCTGTTTTCATGCATGTATCTTTAAATGCAAATGAGCTGCTGCTCCCCACCCAGCTTTCCAGAAGAGGGCGTGCCTCTGATACTCTGCCAAAAACTAAAACATCTGTTTGGTTTTGATTATCATCTCTATCACGGTCACCCTCATGTGACATTGCAGTTCTTCATCATCATGAAAGTTTATTATCTGCATGTGTTTTAAAGCCATATCAGCCTAAACTTCTGATATATGGTTTTCTGAGCGTACACATCCGAAGCACGCACAAAGAAAGCTGGATGTCAGACGCCGCGTCCCGTGAGTAAAAAAAAAATGTTCTCTTTCACGTGTTATTTCGCTTAAACTGTCAAATACACTCAAGGTTATCTCAAAAACACACAAAGTTCACATGAACACAGTCGGTTATAAAGAAATCGCATATGTATATTAGATCTGTGTATTAAAATGAAAGCAGCGTAATATACAGTACCTACTGCTACATGCTGTTAATATGAATCAAACAACAAAATAAAAACAGAAAATCACTCACTGCTCTTGATTGAATAACATAGTAGCTTTAATAAGAATAACTTTCTTACTTGAATGCTGCTGTTAAATGCTCTGCAAAGAGATAAACATGGCGGACTGTGTACAGATCACTCAGGGCGGGGTCCATCAGTCCATCAGCAGTAGGCGGGGCCTAAGCATATGTGAAGTCACAAAAGCTACAATCTGCACAAGGCTTGTTCTGAGACACTGTTTATGATTTATGGGGATTCAAAAAAGAGGAGTGGGTGGATTTTTACCATTATAGAGTGGTTGTGTACACACAATGCCAACATACATTTATGTTCCATGTAAAAATATGCACCATGTAAAAATGAATTTTGCATAATAGGTCCCCTTTAAAAAAAGGATGCCAAACTGCAAACCTTTTGAAGTCACGTGATAGCTTTGTGTGAGGAAGCAAAGCCTTTTTCTTTTTCATTTTCTTTTTCACTCATTTTTTTTTCTCCAAAGGATAATTTGCCAAGTAACACCAGCTGTGTGTTGGTTACTTGAGTTACGCAGGGCTTTTTATGCGTTTTTGTCAAAATTGAAAGAACTGACCTGTCCTGCTTTTGATGTCTAGGTGGTGTAACAGAAATAGTGTTCATAATTTTAACTTGAACATTTGTAGTTGCAATTTCCATTTACATGCAGCAAACTATGAGGCAGATATTGAGATTTGAACATGGGAGAGAAGGCAGATCTCATTCACACCGTAAATGTCACAGAGCTTTCGGATTATCCCCACTGTGCATATAAGATTTAGCACGATTGATGAATCAGATTTGCTCAGAATGTATAAAATAGGTCGATGTTTTTCTGTCACTGGGGGCTTGTAGTCTGTGTTGTGATGGAAATGCAGTGTGCGTTATGATTCAGTGATGTGTCATCCATTCACTGAAGAACAACTCTTATGTTCTCAGCACTCAAGCACTGTAAAACAATTCAAAAGTGCATTAAACTAACATGAGCCAGTGTTTGGAAACTCATTAATGTGACCCTTTAGTCATTCAGAGAGAGCCATACACTCCCACATGCAAACTCTCACTATTCACTTTTTATTCAACACTTATAGATAAAACACTATAGCAGACACTCTCTTCTGCTATATCACCAGCCATCCCCAAACACACACACACACACACACACACATACACTAACTAAATAAAAGTTGCTATCAACTTAAAGGGGATAGTTCACCCAAAAATGAAAATTCTGTCATCATTTACTCACCCTCATGTCGTTCCAAATACATAAGACTTCGGTTAATCTTCAAAACTCAAATTACAATATTTTTATTTAAAGCTGAGAGGTTTCTGTCCCTCCATTGAAAGTCCAGGTAACCAAAATGTCTTGTGAAGTGATATGATCGCTTATATGAAAAACAGATTTAATTTAGGCTTGTATTCACATTTAAACACACATACATAAAGCACATCACATATGGTAAACACAGAAGCTCATGTGTGCCTCACATGCTAAAACAAGCCGCATATTTGAGTTTCTGTGTTTCTCATGTGTGATGTGCTCTATACAGTATATGCGTGTCGATCATTGTTTAGATGTAAATAAAAATGAATACATTAAATCTGTTCACAGTAAAGCGATTGTGTCTTCACCAGACTTGGATTAAACCACTTGATTCATATGGATTTTAGGACGCCTTTAAGACCTTTTTGGATCTTCTAAGTTTTGGTTATACTGACTTTCAGTGGAGGGACAGAATAGCTTATATTTTTATCGGAATAAAAATATCTTAATATGTGTTTCGAAGATTAGCCAAAGTCTTCTGGCTTTGTAACAACACAAGGATGGGTAAATGATGACAGAATTTTAATATTTGGGTGAACTAACCCTTTAAGTACATGAGACTAGGCCAGCATTTTGCTTTATCCCATAAGAATATTTTTAGCATTGGAAGTGATTCATTTTAACAAATATAATGTTTAATGCATTTTAAAATGTAATGTATTCCTATAATGGGAAAGCTGAATTTTCAGCAGCCATTACTCCCGTCTTCAGTGTCATCTAAACTTTTGTACAGTGTATATAGTATACACTTCAGCTTTATTTACTTTTTCTACACTACAAGATATTAATAAAAATACTTTTCCCCCAAGAGTAACTCAGCTGTAGTTTAAATTATGAGTAGCTCGTATCTTGGCAAGCTACCATTTCAAAGCTAGCTCTCCAACACTTCACACACCCAACCCACACCACCATCCCACAAACACATACACACATACCGCCCTCCCAGACACTCTCAAGTGGCACCTCGGTATGAGGGACAAGGCAACATATGCACCCCTGCTGATAAACAAGGTGCTCCCTAGTTGGCTGCAGTCTGAGGCAGATTGGACTCCAGTTAAAAGAGCATGCTGGCATGTAAATGAACCAGAGGGGGAGGCCATGGTCTGTGGCATCCTCCCTACTGGCACTCGGTAATGAGGCAGCAGTAGTGACAGGACAAACCCTGCAGAGTGACTATATCACATACATGTGTGCCCATCGCGAACCCGTATGGTTATGTCCCGTGCCCGCTCCACAGCTGAGGTCAACTCAAAGTCACTATGCACTGGATTTAAGTAGTTAAATACATTAAATGTTTGTTTCTTATTGTTAAACATTGGATAATGCCTGTTGAAATGTAATTTGTAAGGGATAATCCATGACGCAAAGTGCCTCCATGAAACTTAGTCATGTGTTATCCCACTTATACCATGGTTACTTGACAACACTGACAAGTTAAAGCTGTCATTGATGTTTGCCGTTGAAAAATTGACTGGAAGGATTAAATGACAATTATTTCTGATCAGTTACTGTACGTCTTGTCAGATCTAGCACTCTGCCTGCTTTAAATCAGACACAGAGATATAGTTGTGCGTTAAGATTACATTTATTTGAATGAATTATCGAGAGAGAGAGAGAGAGAGAGAGAGAGAGAGAGAGAGAGAGAGATGTGTGAATTACTGTGCAGAGTCTCTCTCTACTAACTGTGAATCTGTGAGTTTAATTACTTCAAAAACAGTGATGTTAACCCCCCCCCGCTCCCCCTTTTTTTTTGCTGAGTAATATAATGAAGCGATTTATTAATAAATAATAATGAAGCAAATTTATTAATTAAAGTTGCAGGGTGGCGTTGATAAGTTTCTGTGCTCCTGAATGTTGTGAGTGAGTGTGTGTGTGTGCTTCAATAAAGGCAGCGCATAACTTGAACTATGTGCATTACACGGTTGAAACACACACTTTCCAGCTAATCAGAATAGAGTATTCAGACAGAGCATGGTATAAACAATAATAAATCATTATTTATATTATTATAATTTGATAAAACATTTTTATTGAACTCAGGACATTTTTTTAGTAATAAGTTACAGTTATATTGATTCTCCTAAACCATTAGCTGAAAGTATCATGCTTCTTATAATTAAAGAAGCGTTTAATGTTGTAAAACATGCATTAATTATAATATTTCTTCAGAGATTGGTTCTATTAAATGTTAACGAAGGAAAACCCTGTTAGACTACATGATATCCAGCACTGTAAATTGAGTAAAATTTCTTTATAACAAAATGGGGTTTGATGTTTTAATCTGTGTTAAGATGTAGCAGCACTGCATTTTCCCGATCGCTTTAATCTCTCCAGCCTACATCCATTGTGATCTGGAATTAGGCAAACACCAGAGGCAGGAACTGAAGGATTTGTGTTGCAGCCAAAGGAATGGGTGCGATCACGTTCTGTACTGTGCCTTGAAGGTCTTCTATATAGCTGGACTTAATCTATATGTGGATCAATAAATGCATGCTAAGAGGTGTAGCACTGTTCTACAACATAAAAACTATTATTTCTTTAATTACTTTTCCCTAATTTGTGCTTGATTTACACAAATGTTTTACTTCCTAAAAAATAATAAATGTATTAAATGTGTGAAAGTGGATCAATTCTGCATTTAACTTTTTTCTAAGAATGTAAATAAGCATATTTTAGATTCATTTGATAATTTTATATTTATTTATGTACTGTGCTCTCTGAAATACTTAATTCTGATTGGTCAGCCGCAACATTCCGAGGTCAGTTATTCCTCTATAATAATGACCAACATCAATAGCAAAGCTGTATAATATTTTTTATATGTTTTAAATATTTTGTATAATATATTTCGCGATAACAACCCGCTGGATGTACATTATACCTTAATCTTTTATTAAATATCAAACAATCGCTGTCAAGGTTTTTTTTTTTTTTTTTTCCAATGTTTTAGTTGTATTAGTTATGATGGAAATGGGCCAGCCTTGTGCAAAAAGTTACACATCGCCACTTCTCTCGGATCGCGCCTTTGAACATACACACCATGCGATTGTCACTCACGTGAACGAGCACCATTTGCCTCCAATTTCGGGCTTTTGTCTGCGATTTCCACAAAACTGTTGGTGACAATGAAAATCAGGGCTAAAATTGTGCAGTGTGTACCCGACATAAGAGCCACCAAATGACACTTTTACATGACTTTTTACTCATGAGCCAAAGACACCCTTCAGAGACTTTACTTACAGTCCTGTATCACCTGTAAAAGATTAATTTTCCAATTAATAAAGTTCAAAGCTTTACAACTTGACCATGTATCATGATTAATATATAAGGGAGTTGTTAGAAGTGTCCAATCACCCTCAAATCAGCCGTCTTAGATATTAGATTCCCCCTCTCCCCAGTGATTGCATTTCACTCTCAACTATACGATCTAATAAAAAAGCTAAATTCGTTGCTTTAAAAGATATTTGTGCCGTTCCAAGTGATTCATCTCTTGACGGTTTGAGATTAGGCTATAGGGGTCTTATGATTAATATATCAACTCAGCTGTCTTAATTATGATTTGGCGAAACATTCAAACATTTATCTGTGTATTATTCCCATTATTATTATTTCGGTGCAAGGCTTCAATGCATTCATACTGTATAATCAAAGCAGTCATTTTATTTATTTTATTTTATTTTTTATTTTATTAATAATGCAATGTAATTATCAAAAATACTAAACTTTTTAGAGGGTTTTGAAAGTTGCATTTAAAATTTACTTGGCTCACATGTGAGGATGAGAGATAAGGGAAAGGAAGAGAGGGAAGAGGACAGAAGAGGAGAGGAAGTGATGTGATTGCAACACACTTCTCCCCAAGGTCGCCTATAATGGATGACTGCCCACTCAAGCCTCTTACTCTGCATTCAATCAGACCACCAATCAATTATGAGCATAGCACAAATGCCTGCCTGGCCTTTATCACAATACAGTCAGAGCTGCAGCACCTCTGCTTCAGGGAGGAGAATCAGCGGACGGCTTGAGTTACTGTTGTCTTTGACTCTCTGATGCTTCCTGATTTGGGCTTTTTTACAAGAGCATCTGCTTCAGGAATAGTTTGAACTTTGGGTGGTAGCTGTGTGGCTTTATGGAGGGCTGCTTGATTGCTTTTACATGTGCCAAATGTTTGTGCAAGCCAGACTACATTATCATCTCTTTTATACCTCTTTCTGTCTGAAAAAGGAAGAGTGGCTTTGAGTCGGTTAATTTAAAGGTCCAGGTTTTCCAAATGACTTTAATCCGGAAACATCAACTGGAACTGGAACATGACTTCACATTGGACTAAATAACCCAAACACAAAGGGAGACCTCATTTCCACACGCCACTGTTCTTGACATATGGGGGCTGTGGTTCTCCACAGGGACGCAGGTTCAAGTCCCAATCCGACTCCCCCTCTTTCCCCAGTGATTGCATTTTTACTTTCAACTATACAATCTAATAAAAAGGCAAAATTCATGCTTTAAAAGATATTTGTGCCATTCCAAGTGATTCACCTCTTGTCAGTTTAAGATTAGGCCCCTATACTTTTCTTTTCTAATAAAGCATGTGCTTGACTTTCAGGCTCTGTGGGGTTTAAATGGAAGTCTTTTATAATACTAAAAGATGGAATTATCTCCTAAGGGGGTATTGGATTGATGTTATTTGCAGTATGGTTGGGATTCAGGATTTTAAATGCTTTTTGATTTCAACACAACTCAACACAAACCCTCCTTTTAAGTACAATTAGCTGTGAAACTGATGTAAAATCATATTTTGTGTGTCAATAGAGGACAGAGTGAGAACTAATGTTTAGGAAGCAACTTTGAAACTGTAATCTGCCCAGCTAGAAGCTGATATTAATTCAGCTAAAATAGTTGAACTACAGTTAAGCTGCCATTTTAAAAGTAGTTAGCTACACTAGAAACTGCTAACAAACTGCTACTAGTATAGCATGGGCGTAGCTTGATTAACTTGCATTACTTGTAATGCGTAACACTCCCAACCAGTGACCCTTTTCCGTCAGTCAATGAATCAGTCACTCAAGAAGATTCATTACAATGAGTCAGTGGATTCGTTTGATCAGCGAATGATTTATCTGATCTGTAAATCATTTGTGTAGTCGATTCACTAAAATTGGACTTGCATATTATAGCATAACCAAATTTGGTTATGCAAATGTGTTTTTGGTTCTGCATATTATAGCAGAACCAAAAACAGAGTATTCGAATTTGTATGAATTTGTACAATCTAATTTGTACGTTTTCGTACAATCTGCTTACAGCCCAGATTGTAGGTTTTGGGGTGGGACTTTACGCTTATTTATTTTTTCTACAATTCAAAATATTGAAAATTTGAAATACAATTTGAATTGGCTAACTCATTAAATCGTTTAATTTTCTCATAATATCAGATTGGATTATTACCTCATTTTACTCTGCAGTAAAGCTGCAGATGCAATAAAACGTCCTGAAAACTACAGAAATGTAAAGGTTTTTGTCACGTTACACGTTACTGGAAGAGCAATGTATGGGATCAGATTCCCGCCTAATGTGTTGCGGTCACGCATCAAAAAATAATAAGCGTGAATCAAAATTTTAAAAACAACATTTTTTTTAACACAAAACTGAAAAATCAATGCAAAGTTAACCAGCGACTCATGCCACTGTTGAGCTACGAGTATAACGCGTTCTCTATCACTGTATCTGCAAGGAAATGCATTATTTTATTGTTATGAGTATAATCTTAGGAATCTATTCTTTTGTATGATTGACGTTTTAGGGGGTTCTTAAAGCAGTCAAATGAACATGATCACGACTGGCTGCGAGCGAAACGCGTTCACTATAGGCCCACTGTCTCTGCAAGGAAATATATTAGTTTACAATCATGAATATATTATTAAATATATTAATTTACACAATCGACATTTTAGAGAGGTTAATCAGAAATAAATTGGTCAAATGGTCATGTTCTAACTAGTTGGTTATTGCCACTCTCATTCCAAAGAAATATTTTTTTCGCAGCCAGTGGTGGAATGTAATGAAGTACAAATACTTTGTTACTTTACTTAAGTAAATTTTTCACGTATCTGTACTTTACTTAAGTAGAATCAATAGTGCATACTTTTGACTTTTACTTCGTTACATTTTGCAGCAATTATTATACTTTCTACTCCACTACATTTCTACAACTTTTCGTTACATTTTCTGATCAGTTTTTCCCCCTGCCAAAACGTCTTCCTGACCGTCCGTCACACGTTTGTCTCACCAGTGAAGTTTGGTTGCCATAGATATATATGGGTTTCTACCAAAGATTCTAGAACGCTAATCTTTGACCCAATTGACTGCACATCACATTTTTGACATTATTGATCCTTCTTGCAATCACCACATTTGAATAAGAAACAATATCAAGTCTATAAAACACGTAAAAACTCCACGAAGCACAACAAGCATATCGGTGAGAACACTTGTTTAAACAACATACACACCGGGACATTTGACTGCACATCACATTTTTGACATTATTGATCCTTCTTGCAATCGTAATGCGATGGACTACGGCCTACATTAAACCTTTAAATAAAAGGGTTATTGAGCTGTTTACACTGTCATATACAATAAAAGAGCCTCCACAGTGACAGGAAATAAAAATGAACGCAAAAAACCTGCCTACCTCACCAGAGTATGTGAGCGAAGCTCCACTCATAAATCGCTCACCGGTAAAACGACGTGCGCTCAAATCCCGCTCCGACATGAAATGTCTCTGTAGCCTACTATAGGCTACTTGTAGCCATTAAAACACGTATTTAGTTTCATATTTTTAAATATTATAATGTTATTTTTTTATTTAATCTACGTTGATTATGAAAAGTGCACAGGACACATCATAAGATGCGCAATGTGTCAGAAGACATGGGGGACAGAAATGATTTTGACCACTTCATTAAGTTTTGTTTTGTTGAAAGCCTTTCTTTAAAGTGAATTTTGTTTTGTATAAATTGTATCTTAATTTGAATCGATGTTTTATCAACCAATTGCCTGGATTTAATAAATAATAAGCAAATATAGCAGACAATGACATGGAGGCGCCGGCGCCGCGTGAACAACGGCTTAAATGAACAACTACTAGAAAAAAGCTTTAGTTGGGGGCAGCCCTAGCTACTTATTTCAGATAGGCCTATATTCGAACCAGCATGTCACAAAGGGCATTCTGGGTTGAGCGCGTGGCGCTGAGCGGAATGAGCTTTAGAAATGAACGGAATCTTCAGAAAGGCGCTCTCCACTCTGGAGGAAATATTACCGCTCTTTCTACGCAAATTGGGCCACAGATGGTAAGCACAATTACATTAACCCAAAACTAACTTAATTAAAATGCCACAGCCCATACTGTTTTTTTTTTTTGTTTTTTTTAATTATTAGAATATAGACATTAAGAGAATAAACTGTTATGCAAGTACTTTTTACTTTTAATACTTAAAGTACATTTAAAATCAGGTACGTTTTACTTTTTACTTAAATAGGGTTGTCATTGTGGTACTTATACTTTTACTAAAGTAAATACAGTATGTCTCTGGTTATTTGTAGCCTACTTTTACTTAAGTACTGAGATTCAGTACTTCCTCCACCACTGGTGATAGAGAACGCATTATACTCATAGCTCAGCAGCGGCTGGTTGGACTGAGCGGCCAGCCAAGCATCAGTAAGCACCCAGTCGTGATCATGTTCATTTGACTGCTTCAATTGTGAGAACCCCCTAAAACGTCAATCATATCAAAAGAATAGATTCCTAATATTATATTCATAATAATAAAATAATGTATTTCCTTGCAGATACAGTGATAGAGAACGCATTTACTCTTAGCTCAACAGCGGCATGAGTCGTATTGGAGTGACATCAACTTCCCTCTTCGATTTGATTGGCTAGAGGATGAGCTGTCAATCTAAAACTAGTGGACCAATGGTGATGCTGAGACCCGCCCTGATTTACATGAAACTCTAAAGGCAACATTTGGAAACACAAACGCAGAATGTGGAAACAAGAGCAAAGGAGAAAAGAGCACAGGCATACAAAAAATGAAAATAAGAGCAGAAAACATTATTTTGTGTGCGATTCAGATAATTTTGAATTCATGTTTCAGTTTTGAGCAATATAATTTTAAACTTGTTTAAATGTTTGATTCACGCTTATTATTTTTTATTTCCGTAACCGCGTTGTTTGTGATTCTGGTTAACTTTGCATTGATTTTTCAGTTTTGTGCATTATATTTTCACATATGTGGGAATCTGATCCCATAGCAATGCTGGTGAGTACGCTAACAAAATGAGCACACACATGTAGGATGACAGTAACAGCTATTATTTACACATTCCCTGAGGAAATCTATTGAAATTTGTTCCTTCGCTTCAGCTTCTAATGTGTCAGGCTCTCAAAATGAGCTATTGTTCTGCCTTCTTTAATGATAAGATGATAAGAGGAGACGGCTCTGAGAAATGTGACGTGAGTGAGACTGATATCTTGTTGATTTCACCACCTCACTCTCCTTGGCTTTGCTCACACTGCACATAAATCAAATTTTTTCACAACTTTAATACCGACTGTCATTTTGTAAGTGCTGTAATCAGATTTGTTTGTTTAAGCAGTGTTGTCGATATCCGGTATACAGTATCTACATAGGTTGCTATAGTGATGACTGAAGCATCAGCACAACAGTGTTCATCGTCATCTCCCTGCAGTGCTGAACTCATAAGGCGCATCAGCATCACGAGCAGCAGAGGGATTACTGTATTTACACACTCACATATGCTGTGTCTGAAACTGTTTGCTTGTTCGGTGCTTAGTAAATTCCACAGGTGAGCGTAAATGATTGAATTCAGCCACTGCTGTAGACATTATTGCTTACATAGGTTACATAGAGGTTACTGACAAAGAATACTTCCAATCTTAACATCCAGACCGAAAAGCATTATAAAATCTGATTTTACTCATATTTCAAACTGGATGTGATTTCATGTATGGTGTTTTTTCTGTTCAGACTACATTTTGTTCTACTAAACCATTTCTCATGCAGCATTATGAGAAACATTTTTTGTCCATGTAGAACTCTACATTTTAAAATGATGCAATTCAGTACAGAAAAACAAAATTTTTATGTTTTTATGTGTTCTTGCTCTCAGTTATTACTATATTTTGTTACATTTTATTATAACTTTTATGTGATGTGTATATTGCCACTTTATTAGGTACAACTGTTCAACTGCTCGTTTACGCAAATATCTAATCAGCCAATCACATGGCAGCAACTCAATGCATTTAGGCATGTAGACGTGGTCAAGACGATCTGCTGAAGTTCAAAGTGAGCATCAGAATGGGGAAGAAAGTTTATTTAAGTGACTTTGAACGTGGAATGGTTGTTGGTGCCAGACGGGCTGGTCTGAATATTTCAGAAACTGCTGATCTACTGGGATTTTCACGCACAACCACATCCCTCTATGCACACCTTGGCAATAGAATCGCCATTGGCCAGTACATTTTTTTTTTATTTACGCCAGACTGATATAGCATATATATATATATATATATATACACTCACCTAAAGGATTATTAGGAACACCTGTTCAATTTCTCATTAATGCAATTATCTAATCAACCAATCACATGGCAGTTGCTTCAATGCATTTAGAGGTGTGGTCCTGGTCAAGACAATCTCCTGAACTCCAAACTGAATGTCAGAATGGGAAAGAAAGGTGATTTAAGCAATTTTGAGCGTGGCATGGTTGTTGGTGCCAGACGGGCCGGTCTGAGTATTTCACAATCTGCTCAGTTACTGGGATTTTCATGCACAACCATTTCTAGAGTTTACAAAGAATGGTGTGAAAAGGGAAAAACATCCAGTATGCGGCAGTCCTGTGGGCGAAAATGCCTTGTTGATGCTAGAGGTCAGAGGAGAATGGGCCGACTGATTCAAGCTGATAGAAGAGCAACTTTGACTGAAATAACCACTCGTTACAACCGAGGTATGCAGCAAAGCATTTGTGAAGCCACAACACGCACAACCTTGAGGCGGATGGGCTACAACAGCAGAAGACCCCACCGGGTACCACTCATCTCCACTACAAATAGGAAAAAGAGGCTACAATTTGCACGAGCTCACCAAAATTGGACAGTTGAAGACTGGAAAAATGTTGCCTGGTCTGATGAGTCTCGATTTCTGTTGAGACATTCAGATGGTAGAGTCAGAATTTGGCGTAAACAGAATGAGAACATGGATCCATCATGCCTTGTTACCACTGTGCAGGCTGGTGGTGGTGGTGTAATGGTGTGGGGGATGTTTTCTTGGCACACTTTAGGCCCCTTAGTGCCAATTGGGCATCGTTTAAATGCCACGGCCTACCTGAGCATTGTTTCTGACCATGTCCATCCCTTTATGACCACCATGTACCCATCCTCTGATGGCTACTTCCAGCAGGATAATGCACCATGTCACAAAGCTCGAATCATTTCAAATTGGTTTCTTGAACATGACAATGAGTTCACTGTACTAAAATGGCCCCCACAGTCACCAGATCTCAACCCAATAGAGCATCTTTGGGATGTGGTGGAACGGGAGCTTCGTGCCCTGGATGTGCATCCCACAAATCTCCATCAACTGCAAGATGCTATCCTATCAATATGGGCCAACATTTCTAAAGAATGCTTTCAGCACCTTGTTGAATCAATGCCACGTAGAATTAAGGCAGTTCTGAAGGCGAAAGGGGGTCAAACACAGTATTAGTATGGTGTTCCTAATAATCCTTTAGGTGAGTGTATATACAGTGGGGAGAACAAGTATTTGATACACTGCCGATTTTGCAGGTTTTCCTACTTACAAAGCATGTAGAGGTCTGTAATTTTTATCATAGGTACACTTCAACTGTGAGAGTTTAATGACAAAACTTTAGTAATTAGAAAGCATTCATAGAATGCATATTTGTCATTTTAACTGAACTTAGGACTGGTGGTGGTGCTTAAGATATTGTTCGTCATTCAGTGTTTCGGAAAAAAAAAATAGTAATAGATAATAGTAATTATTATTAAAAGATAATACTACTACTAATTCTACTTCTAATAACAATATACAACGCACTAAGGATTGATGAGCTGCTGGGTTCATGAATATTAATCACGTTGTCAGCGTTCACTCGAACTGATTTGCTGAAATCAAAACAGGGACAACACTAGAGGAGCGCCAGCCAATGAGATTACTGTTTGCGCATTAGTTCTGCCCTGTACCGGAGAAACAGGCATATCTTCTGCTTGTCCTTAAAAGCTAAATAATTCCAAATGAACTTTCCTCACTTATTTTGACAAGAAAATACAACAAAGAAGATCGTTTACATGTAGCGCGTCGATTCTGTGTGGCATGTAAGACTCTATCTCTCTCTTTCTCTTTGCGTGTGTGAGAGAAAAACAATGCTCTCAGCAAAGTGACTAGCATTTACGGTACATCAAATACCAGTACCCTGCAAATCCATTGAGCTGAACTGAAATAGTACAGATCGCTTGACGGAGAGCAAAACTCTCAAACACTCGGTCAGAGTGTTCAGCAAGTGAAAATATATCTATGCTAAACTTATACTTAGCCTCTAACACACACACTGGCGAGTAAAATCTAAGAATTTATTAGCCAATGGCTAATGATAGATATTATTTAGTCGCCCAGAGTGAAGATTTAGTCTCATATGCAAGTGATTTACTCGCATTGTAGAGGGTTGAACCATCTCTAGGGATTACAGAGAATGGTCCGAAAAAAAGAAAATATCCAGTAAGCGACATTTCTGTGGGGCGAAAATGCCTTGTTGATGCCAGAGATCAGAGGAGAATGGCCAGACTGGTTCAATTATAAATAGAATCTGGACGCTGATAGAAAGGCAACAGTAACTCAAATAACCACTGGTTACAACCAAGGTCTGCAGAAGAGCATCTCTGAATACACAACACGTCAAATCTTGAAGCCAATGGGCTACAATAGCAGAAAACCACACCGGGTGCCACTCCTGTCAGCTAAGAACAGGAAACTGAGGCTACAATTCGCACAGGCTCACAAAAAATACAATAGAAGATTGCAAAACGTTGTCTTTTCTGATGAGTCTCGATTTCTGTGCGACATTTGGATGGTAGAGTTAGAACTTGGCATAAACAACATGAAAGCATGAATCCATCCTGCCTTGTATCAACACTTCAGGCTGCTGGTGGTGTAATGGTGTGGGGGATATTTTCTGGCCACACTTTGAGCCCTTTAGTACCAATTGAGCATCGTTTACAAGCCACAGCCTACCAGAGTACTGCTGCCATGTCCATCCCTTTATGACCACAGTGTACCCATCTTCTGATGGCTACTTTCAGCAGGATAACACATCATGTCACAAAGCTCAAATCATCTCAAACTGGTTTCTTGAACATGGCGATGAGTTCACTCACTATACTCAAATGGCCTCCACAGTCACCAGACCTTTGGGATGTGGTGGACCGAGAGATTCACATCATGGATGTGCAGCCAACAAATCTGCAGCAACTGTGTGTTGCTATCATGTCAATATGGACCAGTATCTCTAAGGAATGTTGCACCTTGTTGAATCTCTGCCACAAATAAATAAGGCAGTTCTGAAGGCAACCAGGTACTAGCAAGGTGTAAGGCAGACCAGATCTAATGATTATGGTCTTTATGGTATAAGTATGCCTATAACTGTCCAGGTGCTGCTTTACCATCAGAGTCCAAACTTCTTCAAACAGAAACATCTTCCCTAAATAAAATAGATCAAATTAATAAAACAGTGGGAAGAGTTTTTCATAGTGTATCCAGATTGCGATTGACTTCCTCTGTGCACTGGCTCTGCCGTGCTGAGCCATGAATCCTGCTCTGGACGTCAGTTGAATCTTGAGTTTATTGATAAATCTGTCTGCAGTCCACAGCTGGATGTGGGAATGTGTGAAAGCCACTCTTTTGATCTGAATAGAACTTTTCAGAAGTGAAGACCTGCACCAGGCCTGTGCATTGAACTTTTGATCAACACTGTCTAGAAAAACTGTGAGAACAGAGCTCCTCTCTCTAAATAGTGAATTATCTTTTACATCACGTACCTATTCAGAAAGTTACTGGCCAGAGATCATACTTATTTGTCTGAATGACATATTGACTTTTTAACAGTGCCTGTTAAGTTCATCATTAAGTGAGACTTAAAGGGATAGTTCACCCAAAAAATGAAAATTCTGTCATAATTTAGTCACGCTCAAGTTGTTTAATTTTTACGATTAATTTACGATTAATTTTACGATTAATTAAAATTAACTCGGCGGCCATTGACATTGACTCTCATGAATGTGCCAATGAGGGTTTTTTGTTTGTTTGTCACACAAAGCTATGTCTTTCTTTCTTCTGCTGAACACAAAGGAAGGTATTTGGAAGGATGTTTGTAACCAAGCAGATCTCAGCAGCCATTGACTACTATAGTATCCCCCCCTAAAATTAAAACTGAAAATTAAAAAAGCTAATTCAAAAGATTAAATAATACTATAAAAGTATTTGAATAAAACTAAAATAACACTGCTGCAACCGAATCAAGTTAGTGAACTGAATCAAGAATCATAGTAGTTTGATTTGTGAACAAATCATTCAGATTGGTACTGTGAACCAGATCAAATGATTCATTTAAACAATATGACTCAATAAAATGATTCTTGGTAACACAAAGTGTCCTTGTTACACGTTACATGTAGTTACTGTAGTTATAACTGTAAATTATGCATAATTGCATGCAACTAAACCTAACCCTATAATAAGTACATGCAGTTAATTATTATTACTCAGTACTTAAATGTAATGTATAATCACAATGTAACACAGACACATTAAAATAAGGTGTAACCTGATTCTTTTACCAATTGGTTTGGGATACTTTTCTAATGAATTCTCATGAATGTGCCAATGAGGGTTTTTTGTTTGTTTGTCACACAAAGCTATGGCTTCAGAAGACTTGGAATATAGCACCAAGAATGGTACAGTCCACTTTTATGATACGTTTATGATGCTTTTGCATCCTTTATGGAGCTGGAAAGCTTCGCTCCCTTCATTGCAATTGCAGAGAAAAGGGCAAAATTCTTCTGCATGCTTGAAAATGTCTTCTTTTGTGTTACATGGAAGATAGAAAGTCATATGTGTTCAGAATGAAATGAGGGTGAGTAAAAAAAAAAACGTATTTTCATGCATGTGTTTGTGTTCGTATGCAGGACTATTTTGCAATGACAATTTATGAGGAGGGTCATGAGAGGTTTTATTAAAGCGCTGTGATATTCCATTATTTAATGATGAGCAGCATGACACCACCTGGTCACGGTCCATTACACCATTTATTGAGCTTCATCAAATTGTTTGAAAAGAAAAACATAAGCTGACATTCAGTTCAGGGATGGGTGGGTGTAGCGTGTAATTGTGTTTTAAAGCAGATGGATTGAAAACATAAGCATGCTTCTATAAATAGTTTTTACAGTGAAGCACTTTATTTATTTTGACGGTAGGTTTAGTGAAGCATAATTGGGCTGTTTGTGTTTTAACATAGTGACAGTATCTAAAAAGACGCCTTAAACTAGAGTGTGTCTCGGTGTAGTTTTATCATTCTGGGATGGTGATGTTTGTGTTTAATTGAGGCAGACCTATTTTTATAGGTTAATGCATCCAGTGAAATAAGTATCTGCATGTCTAGCACACAGTGCACAAATTGAAGACAGCAATTCATTAATTTATTGCATGAATTGATCTTATCAGGAAATGTTTGCTGCACATTTACCCACAGCATTCTGCTAACTCAATCCTGATGCATTGACTCGCTAAATTGGGCAAGATTAAATGTTTTGATTAGAGTTGGAGAGTAGGCAGAGAGGAAGGGGGAACGATGCACTTAATTGTCTGTTATAAGCATTTTTGGTCACTATAAAAAGACAACAGAAAGCTGGTTTGTCTAATTCGTTGGAGCTGAAGCTGATTTCAATAATGCCTCTTCATGGCATTTAAATAAAGGACGTTTGAGTGGGAAAGAGCTCTTTTCACTGTTTTGCCAATGATTCATAAGTAACCATGAATAGCGTAATATCTCCCCGCTGAATCCACCAGCAGTGCTGCTTACCAGCATGTTTTGTGTTTTGGATGCTGTTCACTGTAAATAATCATTAATCAGTACCTTTTCGCCTTGTTGTATAGAGAAATATCTATAATGTTCTTGAAAGAAGATAAGCAAAACTGCATAAGACATAATTTTTTCTACATAGTGTGATAACTTAACTGTAATGTAAAATTTTTAGTGCTGGGGAAAAATTAATCGTGATTAATCGCATTAGTTAGATTAGATTAATCGGTAGTTAGGGGGGTTGGGGGGCACGCTCCCCCGAGAAAATTTTGATTTCTATGATCTACATATGTGCATTTTAAGATGTTCTGAAGGCCAAAAAATTAGATAACAATAGCTTGAAAACCATGTCAGTGGGTAGATATGACTGATATAGTTTTTCCATTTTCGTCAGTGAAGAAAGTAAACATATGGTTAACTGATATTTATGTTTTATGAATCATTTTCGTAGACACGTTAATTTACTGAAGGCTACCAGGAAAGCTAGGTAACTAAGTTTATTAAATTAATTCACAATATGCACACATTTATTACTAATCTTATGCCCAATACAGGCTGAAAAAAGCTGAGCTTTTTTATTTACTGAAGGCTACAAATGGAATTATATTAATTTACAATATGTAGCCTACACATTCATTATTAATCTTAGGCTATGCCTAATCTGAAGAAAACGGCTTTGTTAATATTTCTTGTTTGTTAATTACATTATGAATCACATTAGGCCTATTTTCAATTAAAAATGGCGAAATTAGACCAAATTTTATTATTTTGCCTGAATATTTTTGTCATTTAACATTTCTGACTTAAAGAAGCAGCTGTCAAATATGAAATGTTTAGTTTAGCTACTTGCATATCTCGCACTTGACGTCTAGTCGCGCTGCTAAAATTATTTGAAGCCCCCTAAAAAGGGCCTAGTGATGCCCATGGTGCTGTTGAATGCTTGAATCTGATTGGTTGATGAACGTTCTAAGGTGTGCAATTATTTTCAGGGAAACGCACGGCAAAAGTAGTTCAAGGCAGGTCTTGACCGCATTACAGTTCCATATCACTTCGCCAAATGATTTCAGTTATTTCAAACGTCTTTACAGTATACAACACCAAAAGAACCAAAACCAACAACAACACTGAACAAGCAAAAAAAGATAGTAAACAATAAGATAAAAACAACAAATTATTTCCATGTTTTTTGCCACAAAATTACGTTTTATAATGTAGCCTACGGATAGAACATACACTCTCAAAAAGGATGTGTTAAAAACAACACAACCTGTGTTATTTCTTAACACACCTGTGTGTCTAGTTAAGGAGAACACATTTTGTGTTCGTTTTTTACTCATCCAGTGTTATTCTTCTTAACACACTTCTTCTTAACAAAATATTTAACACACTAATGTGTCATAAATTACACAGGTTTGTGTCAGATGTGCTTTAATCAGTTGATATGAATGCAAAATGAATGCAATACAAAGCTTTTTTTTTTTTTTTTTTTTTAAATATATGTATTTATTAAAACTTGACTGGTACATTTACATGAAGTCAATATTCACGTCATTTGAATTTCATAGACATTTTAAACATATTTATATCTTGTATATAAACTGAAAATCCCATACCAGTAAGCACGAGAGGTCGCTGTGTAAACGCACCTTGACCGTCTAAAAATTTCACAAACAACAAAAAAGAGACTTTTTTTTTATAGTTTCTAATAACAAATAAATCCAAATACATGACATATGAGCATTCAAGTCGTTCATCGATGAAAAAGAGGCGCTAATTTGCTTACAGCTTGCTGAGTGAGGTAGGCAGCAATGTGATTGGATGACAATTAACACATTAACACATTTCTGTTGGATAGAGTGTTGTTTTCCTTTCCTTTTTTTTTTAAATGTACATAAAATTTAAAAACATAAAATGTAAAAAAAAACTTACATTCAACATAAAATTACACAAAATGTGTTAAAATAGCCCTAACACAAAAAAATGTTTAAAAAATTAACACATCCTTTTTGAGAGTGTACTCTCTTTCTGCCTCTCTCTCTGCTCTCCCATTCAAACGCACACGCATAGGCTACAGTACGCACACAAAACGTGTTTTATCTGTACATTTCTCACTAGCGAGGTAATAACGGCGCTGTTCTTACAGTTTCGAATTAGTAGAGATGCTGCTGTCAAACACTGTTGAGAGACGTACAGACTGAGGTAATTCACATACGCTCTCTCTCTCTCTCTCTCTCTCTCTCTCTCTCTCTCTCTGTATTAGTCTACTATCAATGGCTCAAGCCTCCGTTACTAGATCTAAAATGACGTTATGGAATTAGCAATGGAGACTTGGGGTTAGATGCGTAAGAAATTAGCCCTGCACACAATAGCATGTTAAGGAGAAAACCTGACAAATGTCTTGAAATAAATCATCTTACCAATATTTTGAGGTGTGGTAATCGTAGTATAAACGGAATAATTGACTCCGGCCATTGAATTATTGAAAAATAATACACCCCCAAGTTTAACTCCGCTTCGCGTCGTGGCCGCATTACCACCTCGGGTGTGCATTATTTTTCTAATAATTCAACAGCCCGTCCTTCAATTATTCCTTACAAATTTCACCCTCCGTCATGCCAATATTCATTCGACGAGATTTATCGCGATATCGCCATGACGGAGCATGAGGGTGAAATTAGCATAGAATATATCACCGCTACATTTACATTACATCCTCCACTGTCGTTTTCCTTTTTTTATAGAAATAAAAAACATTTAATTTAGTCGGATAACGGTCGCTTCAATTGTAAACCAGGGTAAACGTCTGCTCTGCTCTGCTCATCCAGAACAAGCTGCGGAGTTGCACACAGCGCAGCAGGAATCACAGTTGACTGATCACGTGACGAGAGTAAGGACAGATGACTGACAGGATGATGGCAGAGGATTCGTTGCGCAACAGAGCCTAAGTGTCTGATGAATGTCTTATCTTGTAGAATAAGCTTGAGAAAGTACTTTGATTATGGTTACACTTATTGTTTGCACTTAATAAGACTAAGAAAAAAAACTGTTATTTATACTGTTTTTATTTCTATGTTTTATTTCTATAATTTGTGGAAAGGAGTTCAATTAGGAAGTCACACACAGCCTCAATCAGAAGTGGAAGCTCATAATTCATGAATTCATGTACAGTAAGGTCTGAAGAGACACGTGAAATCATACAGGAGAGAAGCAAGTCAGTTGAGTTTGTGGCAAAACCTTTTACAGTGCTTATACATTGTTGTCTTTCAATGCATTTGATAATTCATACTCCGAAAGTAGAACTGAAATGACATTCGTTACGAGATGATTAGTTAAAACATTTCAAAATGCACCTGCAAACTATTTTTCCAGTCATGAATTTTGTCATTGAGTATTTCTTAAAAATACTGTGAAAAAATCTTGTCTCGTTCTCGTGAACCCAATCTTGTGTCTCGTCTCATGAGCTATGTGTCTCATCAGACGCCTATAATATATAGTTCATCATTATTTTTTGACTTAGTTATTTACATTGTGGTGTTTTATTGCTAGTATTTAGTTTAAAGGTAACACTTTAGATTAGGGTCCAATTCTCACTATTAACCAACTATGATTTTTGCCTCAATAAACTCCTAATAGTTGTTAAGTTTAGGTATTAGGTAGGCTTGAGGAATGTAGAATATGGCCTTGCAGAATAAGGCATTAATATATGCTTTATAAGTACTAACAAACAGACAATATCCAAGTAATATGCATGCTAATAAGCAACTAGATAATAGCGAGAATTGGAACCTAAACTAAAATGTTATCCTATGTTGAAATGCCATTTAATGCAATTGAGATTCTCAGCTGCTTTTATAGGTTTTTATACATAATACTTTTGGATGAACAAAGATAAATCTGTCAAAACAATCTCTGTGCTGAGAGAGCTTGTCACCTTTAGGTGATCTAAGGAATCTTTTTGGCCATTTTGATGATTTCTGAGAATGTACGGCTCATGCAGTTTGTCTATGCAAGAATCCATGAACCGATGTAAACGCTCGGCAGCACAGCGGAGTTAAGTAAGTCATGCGGTGTCCTCTCTGAAGGCAAACACACACTCTGAGAGAAACCCTTCTGTTTACCAGAGCCAAGCGCAGCAGTCTTCCAGAGCAGATTAAAACCTCTTGCACAAACACTCAGTTAATCAAGTCTGTTTTAAATTCCACACATCAATCCGCAAAAGAGAGTCTGACATTAGCACAGAAGTTACAGTGCTAAGGGATTCGGTACTTTAATATCAACAAACTCTTACTAGAACACATCAGCAGCTCCTTTGAAGGTGAATCTTTATACTCCGTTTCAACTTTTCAAACAAAGGATTTGGGATTATTTTTAAGGATTAGAGGTGTTAAGCCTGTCTGTTCGGCATTTGAAGCGTGTTCATTTGTTTGTTGCTGAAGTCAGATGAGCTCTGTATCAATAGAATGCAAATATCTGCATGCACAACTTGAATGCATCAGCAGCATGTTGCCATATTTGAAGTGAGCGAATCAGCGAAAAATGAAAACCCTCTGTGGAGTACAAAGTCTCGAAATGCAATCTGATGCTCTAATTACCTCTTTTCAAAATCACATTTGAGATTCGACTCTGTCCCACTCTATTACTAGAATGAAAGAGCTCTACTGTATCGTGCTGATTTATTACATGAATAGCTCAATGTGAGCAGTGTTTATTGCAGCTATTGGAAAGCATTTATTTAAACAAAATGTCAGCGTGTGAACAACTGCCTCGTCAGAGTTTCACTCCGAGCAGTTTAAAAGGTGGACGGTATCGATCAGTATAAGACACAATATGTGTCCTCAGCTACACTCCAGGAAATAGGAATGCCGAACTGAAGCCCCTCCACAGCACTTTCCTGTTAAATTAACAACTTGATCAATGACAGGGAGGACACCTATTCTCTTCTGATGAGGAGTCACTCTGTCGAAAGCAATAAAGCTGAGCCCCAGTGAGGTGTGGAATAAAATGAGCCAAGAACGTTCCCACTTCTGCTGCATGTGGTTTAATGCAGTGAAAGACACTTGTTATGGTTCTTGTAAATGTAGCAGTGCGGTTTTGGTGTAATTTAGTAGCTGTGGATTTGTATGTTGCTATCTTAAAGGGGTCCTATTATGCTTTTTTACATTTTCAACTTTCAAAGTTACAAAGCACAAAGTCCACTCCAAAGGGAGTTATTAACACTGACATTAGTTTCTGAACTTCTTGAGTTATCTTCTGGGAATGTACACGTCACAATACCCCTCATTTAAATGTGACCCTGGACCACAGCCGCACGGGTATATTTGTGGCAATAGCCAACAATACATTGTATGGGTCAAAATGATCCATTTTTTTTAATGCCAAAAATCATTAGGATATTAAGTAAAGATCATGTTCCATGAAGATATTTTGTAAATTTCCTACCATAAATATATACAAAATTATTAGTAGTAATATGCATTGCTAAGGACTTAATTTGGACAATGTGTAAATCTCAATTCCAAACCCTAGTAGACCCCAAAAATCGAGACTTTAAAAAAATCAAAATAGGTCCCTTTTGATCTTGCTTTAGTTGAAAGCATGATTGACTTTGGTAAAAGACTGTGTAATGACGAGCAGGAAATATATCACACAGTCCAAACTGTGACTCTTTGCCAAAGACACACTCTGGTAGAGCTTGGCACGGCTTTCACATTCTGATGAACTCTGAAGTAAATATCATCACTAATGGCTGTTTAGAACTGTTTTGCACCAATAGACACACTCTCTCTCTCTCTCTCTCTCTCTCTCTCTCTCTCTAGCAAAGTCAATTATCTTTCCTAATGTGCTTCATATACTGTATGATATGTCATACTAACCTTTTTTTGCAGCATGCATTAATTATACTTTGCACAGCATGTGAATTTCCCTGTACTACCAGCTAAAATGTGCAGTATTAAGATACAATACACAAGGTAGAATTTGCACTTATAACCTGACCTTCGACATCTCATTATTATTTGATCAAACTATCTTCTCAGTTAAAACAGTAATATTGTCAAATATTACATTTAAAAAAAACAAAAAAAAACAAAAAAAGTTGATTTATTCCTGTGATGTCAAAGCTGAATTTTTGCTCAAGAAACATTTCTTATAATGTGCAGTGATATATTTTCAGGATTCTATGATTAATAGAAAGTCGATTAGAAAGGCATTTAGTTAAAATAGAAATATTTTGTAACACTATAAATCTTTACTGTCACTTTTGATCAATTTAATGCCTCCCTGCTGAATAAAAGTAATGATTAAAAAAATTCTTACTAACCCTAAACTTTTGAATGATAGTGTACTGTATATAACATATATAATGTATAGGCACAAATAATGGAATATAGTAATCAAAATACAATATATATGTAATTTTGTACACTTTTGGCTAGGGCTGGACGATATGACCTAAAATCAAAACCTCGATTAATTGAACACTTTACCTCGATTACGATTAATGAACGCTTTTTTGCCCTCATAATTCACTGACAAGGTTTGTACTGTAAATTTGCCTGACTATTAAAGGTGGGATATTTCTTTAAATAAATTAGCACGGTGAGAGAGTACAGTTATTTGAATGCATTAATGAAGGAGAGATTGCGTGTGTGAATTAGCCATACCGTCTCTTTATTAATTGTGAAGCTGTGCGTTGTATGTATTTACTTCAAAAGTAGAAAAATATATGCTATAACTTTTGCGTTTCTAAGATACTTTAGTGATAAATCACAGGACAGCGTTGACAACGAGTTTCTGCGCTCCTCTCTGTGCGCGCGATCTTCACGTGATGTGCGAGCTGTCTGTATGAGTGTTCGTGTGTCACAATGCATCAGCGCATTAGCTCAATATAATGATACACATCCGATGGTCTAAAATCGCTTTAATGTCCAAACTGGCAAGCCTTAAAACACATACAATAGACAAAGTTTAGTGAAGACGCAAGTGAAAGTGATCTGGCTTCAGGGCTCGCGCGTTATCAGAGACACGATGCGGCTCGGCTCTGTGTCACAGAAAACAGCTCGCGAGCACTAAAGTGCCATGTTTATGGCAAGCCAAAAGGGGCAGAATTACGCTATAGATTAATCGCGTTTACAGTCAAACGCTGTAAAATACGGCGTTTTAAACAGTATTTGCGCCGCAAAATACGCCGTTGTGATTACAAACGCCGTAAAAATCGCGCGAAATACGTCAATGACGCCGTTTTAGTGTGCCTGAATAGCGCCGCTTTTTACGCTGTTCATCTTGCCATATGAAGGCGTAAAAAACGCCGTTTTGGTTGCACAGAGCGCGCGTTATTTACGGCGTTTTGCTTATAGTATAATGAGCCATACCCACTGATTTTCACAGCCAGTAAATTTGAACTGTTCTCACCCAATCAATGATGAACTGAGTCAGACCAGACAAATTCAGCACGGATCATTTTAGCCAAAGGAGTGTCTATGAATTGATAGGGTATATTTATCTACAATAGCCTATAACTTTTTGGATATATTCATCTCTACTAACATTAAACATATTAATAAAAGATCACACCTCTTTATCATACTTTAATGTAATTGCAAAGATTTCATGTTCAGCAATTATCCTAATCCCATGTTTTCAATTTATTACACTGAATATGGGAGGAGCTGAATATGATATAGGCTATTTTTGTTGACCCTCACTCTAGAACAAATCCTTTAAAATTAATGGTATTCAGAACAGAACAATTTTGCCTATATATGAAGCCAAAACGAATTTGTTTAAAGCTGACCTGAAACAGAAACGCGCGTTATAGCCTAAATCTCTGTCACAAATATTTCCATATTCAAGATGTATTTGGATGCTAAACTATATTTATTATTTATAAGTTTTGTACTTCGTGTTCCCGTACTACGGTGACGCATTGCTGCCACATGCATATTATTTTTTCCACTCAGTTATGTCGTAATAACGAAATATGTCGTTTTAACAACATCTTTTCTGTAATAACGAGATGTTATGTCGGCCAGAGGAGAACTGGCACCACGACTGAGCCTGGTTTCTCCCAAGGTTTTTTTCTCCATTCTGGCCCTGAAGGAGTTTTGGTTCCTTGCCACCGTCGCCTTTGGCTTTTGGCTTGCTCAGTTGGGGACACTAAAATTTAAACTATATTACTGATCCGCCCGCATTGACACTATATGATAATTGAAATGAGCTGGATGACATCACCGTTTTCACCAGAGCGGCTGTACAGCCGAATCAAATTCTGTTGCATTATTTTCCTGTTAATACTGTGAAGCTGCTTTGAAACAATTGGCATTGTAAAAAGCGCTATATAAATAAAGGTGATTTGATTTTGATTTTGATATAAAAACGACATATATTTTCTCCTAATAAGGACATATGTTGTATAGTGATGTGTACAAAATATGCCTTTATCCACATTAGATAATTTATATAGCCTATGTGCCTTTGTCACACTTCCATGTTTGAAAAGCAGAAGCAAGCTCAGCGTAAAATAGGCTCTTCCGCCGCCTGTAGCAGCGCCCATAGCACGAAATTGTTGTAATTTATTGATGTAGCCTTTAACCTAGTAATGACGGACCCCGGTGCAGCAATAAATATCATAAATATCTATAGGCCTACTGTAATTAAGACATATATTCAAGAAATGTATTAAAAACAGAAAGACGCTATAGTTTCAGCCTTACTCAAAGGCCGTGGAAACAGGCAAGTGGGTTTGTTACGCACGTCAATCCATTCCGACGTTCTTGGTTTGCTTCTTATTTATTGAATATACAGGCAATTAGTTGATGAAACATTGATCAAAATGTAAATACATTTATACTCACTTTAAAATTCACTTTAAAGAAAGAATTTCTACAAAACAAAACTTAATGCAGTGGTCAAAATCATGTCTGACCCCACTCCATGTCTCCAGACATACTGCGCATCTTATGATGTAGCCTATCTTAATCTGTCATGCTGCTCACTTTTCATAATCAACATATGAAATTTAAAAAATAATATCATAGGCTAATATTTAAACATAGCCTAACTATGAAACTAAATAGGCTATGTTTTCTTTAACCCACGGCCGACGAAGGCATCGGCGCATGACAGCGGAAACAACTCACAATACTTCGTCATTTTTAGCCATACAGATAAGTGCAAGACATAATTATAAACTATAAACTGTCTACTACTAAATGTTCTAAATAATTATGCACATAGCCTAATAATAATAATAAACAAATACACAACTTATAATAAATAAACTCAAATATGCTACAACACGTAGCCTATAGACAAGCTACAATACCATACATGACAGAGTAGGCTATATTAAGTTGTTATGCGGCTATGCCTAAGGGAAAAATCCAAACTTCGCAGTCTATTCATCATCACACTAAAAATGCAGTCAACCAAATAGAAAAAGTTATTTGGCTCAATTTATATTGTCTGTTGTAGCCTATACAATCGTGACTACAGGTCAGTGCAATGGTGTTATTCCAAACACGTTTTTGCTCATGTGAATGCTGTTTTAGACTGCGACACGAGTCATACAAAGCATTGTTACCATAATAAATAGTTTAGCATCCAAGTGCGAATATAGAAACATTTGGATTTGTGCACAATGAGAGAGGAGCAACTCTGGTTTCAGTTTCGCTTTAAATAGGCTGGCCTAAATTCGTTTAGGCTTTAAAATAAATATTGTTTGAAGGCTAATGAATGACATTATAATTTATGTTTGTTTTACATTTTTATTTTTCATTCTTGTTATGAATTTCGTTACATTTAAAGGACTTGTTGTGGAAATAGCCTAAAATGCGTGTTGATAATGTTTGTAAACATTTAGTTTTTACCAGTATTTTTAATAAAATGCGACTGACACACCAGTGCGATTTACCTGGGGTTTTTTTTTCCTATTAACAACTTAAGTCTTACCCAGTGCATACTCAGGTACAACTCAGTGTGACAAAGGCACATAGGCTATATACATTCTCTAATGTGGATAAAGGCATATTTTGTACACATCACTATACAACATATGTCCTTATTAGGAGAAAATATATGTCGTTTTAATGAGAAAAATATGTCGTTAAAACGACATAACATCTCGTTATTATGACATAACTGAGTGGAAAAAATAATATGTACTGTATGTGGCAATGCATACAATACCGACAACAACAAACACGCGCATAACGGCACAGTGAACGGCACATATTGTAAACACGGACTATTTCAAATGAGCAGTGTAACTTTTTATACATTAAGTTGACTGTATTTTATTTTGATAACGAACAGGCTGCGATGTCAAGTTAACTTATAGATGTTGTGTGTGCGCGTGAGGCGCCGCCGCGATCACTTGAATTTTCTTAAAACAGCGGAAATTTTTTTAAATACTCCTTAATTTATGGCCATAAGAGTATCATTCGAATCTGTGAAGGGTAAACTATTATTTGTGTACACTCACACTGCCGCTTTCCTTTCCAAACTTGAACCGACACTCAGCATTTAGCCTATTACTTGTCTCAGTTTCTTTCATTCATTTTGTTAATCTGTTAATTATTTAAGTGAAATCAATTTTGCGTATAGACAGGCTATTTACTCTTTTTATATGATTTTATCCTGTTTTTTCTCCGTTCACAGAAGCGCTGCAGGTGCGTGATGATGATGAATCCTTATGTTCTGTTGTTTATGCTGCTATTTGTGCATGTAGGCTAAAATTAACCCCTGGAAAAAATGTTTGGGTATTTTAATGGGTCACAGACACTTATCCATTCTAATTTAATTTAATTCTAATTTAACATAATCTTGTCGGTTAATGAATTGAGAATGATCGCGTCGGTTGAAGGTCGCAGGAAAAAAAAATCCCGACATGAATACAGTTTATTGACAAAAGGAAACGTTTCTAATTTTCGGTTTAAGTTTTTCAACTAGGCTAATATTTATATTTTCTTTTATTTCAGGTTTATTTCGATTAGCATACATGTTTTAAATAATTTTTGTTTTTGTTTTAGTTAACTATAATAATACTGCATGCAAAACATCCACAGAACTGCACTGTTCAATTTTCCAGCTGTTTTAAGCCACGAATATTTACAAATATTCACGAATTATTTAATGACCGGGTGTCTGACTCAGACAGGGAGCCTCACACTCATATAGGTCAATAAACAGCTATTGTTGCAAACATAATTTACATTACTTTTAAGAATAATGACACAAATGTTGGGAAAGTAGCCTAATAACAATGTAGGCCTCTTTTGATTAATTGTCTCCACTTTCTTTTATCAGTTTTATTTTGATAAATATGACAATATGCTACAGCATTAATGTTACATGAAAATAGTTTTAGTCCTAAAGGTTTTGTAAACATTAGCGGAACTGAATGTGTCAGAATAAACATGACATGCATGAATAAGCTGTCGTCATCAGAGCTCGTGCAGCCACCCTGGAGAAACTGCGACTAAGCGAATCGCCCCAGTGGTATAATGGCACACACTGCTTAAGTCAGAAGCTGATAAAGTGGAACACACACCTTATGAATTAGCTGCGTACTCAGACCGAACTTCTATACTCACAAACGGTGGACTTTTTTCAAGTTGTTTATTTTACTATAAACGGCACGATCGAAAGGGCAAAATATTTTAGTCCTCATATTACAAAAATATATTGGATATAACGAAATGTAATAATGTTATTTAAGCTATATAATCAATGTAATATGAATAAAACATGAATTTAAGTAAACAATCGAAACACTATTTAATCCCGGAAGGAGAAGCGTATTATACCAACAAACCTGCCACATTTTTTTTTAGAAATGGCAAACAGGCTAATAGGCCTACATTCGTCTGATATTTTAAGGCCTATATTTAAAACACAAATTCATAGGGCATTATATTGGATTGCTCTATAGGATCTAGATGGAAATGTGCCGTGTTAAGCCAATGCAGATATTTAAGAAATGCCTGTTCGTTGTCAAAATAAATACAGTCAACTTAATGTATAAAAAGTTACACTGCTCATTTGAAATAGTCCGTGTGTACAATCTGTGCCGTTCACTGTGCTGTTATACCAAGCATATTTTTGCGCATGTTTGTTGTCGTCTGTATTGGAACACGAAGTACAAAACTTGTAAATAATAAATATAGTTTAGCATCCAGATACATCGTGAATATGGAAATATTTGTATTTGTGACAAATGAGAGAGGTAGGATATAACGCGCGTTTCTGTTTCAGTTCAGCTTTAAACGAATTCGTTTTGGCTTCATATATAGGCTAAATTTTCTCATTCTTGTTCTGTTCTGAATACCATTAATTTTAAAGGATTTGTTCTAGAGTGAGGGTCAACAAAAATAGCCTATATCATATTCAGCTCCTCCCATATTCAGTGTAATAAGTTGAATACATGGGGTAGGTAGGATAATTGCTGAACATGAAATCTTTGCAATTACATTAAAGTATGATAAAGAGGTGTGATCTTTAATTAATATGTTTAATGTTAGTAGAGATGAATATATCCAAATAGTTATAGGCTATTGTAGATAAATATACCCTATCAATTCATAGACACTCCTTTGGCTAAAATGATCCATGCTGAATTTGTCTGGTCTGACTCAGTTCATCATTGATTGGGTGAGAACAGTTCAAATTTACTGGCTGTGAAAATCAGTGGGTATGGCTTATTATACTATAAGCAAAACGCCGTAAATAACGCGCGCTCTGTGCAACCAAAACGGCGTTTTTTACGGCATCATATGGCAAGATGAACAGCTTAAAAAGCAGCGCTTTTCAGGCACACCTTCAAAAAACGCCTTCAAATATGGCGTCATTGACGTATTTCGCGCGATTTTTACGGCGTTTGTAATCACAACGGAGTATTTTGCGGCGCAAATACTGTTTAAAACGCCGTATTTTACAGCGTTTGACTGTAATCTATAGCGTAATTCTGACCCTTTTGGCTTGCCATACATGTTTTCCATATTGATGTTACTGAATGGTGTAAAATCACTTGAATGTTCAAACTGGCAAGCCTTTAAACACATACAATTCACCCTTCGCGGCGAGTTTGATTGACAGGCGATCTGACCAATCACAACGCCGATATTGTGCACCCCTGTTGCTATCCGCCATTTGTCCTACAAACAAGCCACGCATAGTGCGTTCCAGGCAGGTTTTTGAGCCCATAAGTTACACTTCAAACCACGACTCACGACTTTGGCCAAACTGCCTGAGCGGAAGAAATGTGGTTGCTAGATGTAAACAAAGCATGGCGGACCATACGGGGCTTATGCTCATTTACAATCATTTCTATCGCCAAAGGTGCTTACTCCTTGCTTATTTGAGGGAAACGGAGGAGAAAAAACGGCGCATAAGACAAGAGAAGCCGTTATACCTTTTATTTTACGTTATTTGTATATTTGGAAATGTATTTGGTATTAATTTATTCTTGCACTCAATGGACTGAAAACTAGCTATCGCTAGAAAAGCTGCTGATAATGCATAACATTTGTGGATAAATAACGTTAGAGCAATACCTTATTTTAATAAACGATTTGGTTTTTAAGGTACAACTTTCATAAACACCGCATCCGTAGGGGCTGCCATTGTTGTTTCGCGGGCTATGTGACATCAGAGCGCGTAACTGGGAGTACATCGATCTAGTACGAGTTCACGGGTGGGAAGTCACGGGTTTGACTGCCGTTCTAGTGCACTTTCACGGGTAGAAGGTTGGAAAAACACGGGTTACGGGTTGCCTGGAACGCGGCATAACGTCGGTGTTATGGGAAAAAAAATGGAAAAAATGGTGAAAAGGTGCTCGTCTGGGACTTGAAGGTATCCAGAGAGCAGGTATCCAGACAGGCTCGGCGATATACAGTTTCATCCATTCCTGAAACCTGCCAGAAACCTGGAGAAGTGTATGAAATGGATACGTTTGTGTGGACGGCCTCACCAGCAACTGAGTTTGGACAAGCTGAGAAATCATTCCACAGCCAAACACATCTATGTCTGTTCAAAGGTAACAATTATACATACTGCACCCTTTCAACCGTATAACACAATCCTTGTTTTATTCTGTACATCTTTTACAAGTTGTTATAACCGGTGAAATGTATTATGAATATATCCCTCGAATGCATATTTCAGACCTTTCTGTCTGCTTCTGTCTGAAATCAACATGTCATTTTTCCAGAAATTGTTCACTATTTCCCCAGGGAGTGCACGAATTGACAGTGGGAGCGCCATGGCTGGTATCGAACGCTTGTCGGACATAGCAACAGTAACTAAAGGGGGCGGGTCTTTGCGAAGGGGTGAATTGACAAACTTTCGTGAGGACGCTGTCTGTGTGTGTTGACTCGGGCTGTGTTACAATCCACTTTTAGACACGCACTTGCGAACTTCCCTAAGCACTTCCCCTCGGGGGAATCCCCGCCGCCATTTTTAAGTGCGTTCCACTTTGCGAAGTGGACGAGGGAAGTTTATATGGACAGACCCTCACTCCCTCGATTTTGACCGAGGGAGCGAGTCTACTTCATATGTACACTTCAGGCAGCTTCATATACCACAATGCAACCCGATTGTGACGTCACCGCATATCGCGTTTAATTTACCACCACAAACAACTCTATGATATTTTAATTATTTTTTAAAAACATTTAAAACAACCCAAACACACCTATATACATATAGAATGCTGCATTAAACAATTTTGTAAGGGAAAAAAATAATAATAAATCAACTCCATAGTGGATTCCAAGTGATCAAGGGCTTAGAACGTTCCAGTTCAGTCCATTGCAAAGGTTCCGCCAGTAGTGGGCACTCATGCAATGTAAGCAATGACGCACATCTGAGTGAACGAGATGGAGGGAAGTTAGCGAGTGAAGGGCATAATAAAAACTAACTGGAAGGCAGCATCGGTGTTGGAGTTCGCCTCCGTGTTGCTTCCATGCCACTGACTGGACGGGGCGCAGTCACGTGACTACACGTGCGGTAGTATTTTTTTAAGGGGAAAGTATTGGATTAAAAACCGGAATAACCTACATGGGAAAATTACGTCGGTTAGAGGTTCTGAATTTCGGTTTAGATTCCGATTAATCGTCCAGCTCTACTTTTGGCTATGTTTGGAATGGAATATAACATACTATTTACTAGGGCTGGGACAATAAATCGATGCATCGCAAAACGAGAAATTATTCTGGATCGATTTTGAGATTTTCCGAATGCATCGCGATTCTCTCTCGAATCAATTCTGAGCTTAGTTTTTAACAGCAGATGGCACTACGTGTTTTAGAAAAAGCCATATTGGCTCTGCTTGTTTCCACCACTTGAACCGTCTATAAAATAATCATTCATAAAGTTCAAAAAGGTTGAAGCGAATTACAAGGGTGTTTGCAGTGGGCTGTTTACATTAATAAAAGCATTCTGAGGTGCTAGTATATTCTCAGACTCAGCCGAACGCACAAGCGATCTTCAGCACTCTTCTTTGTGAGTATTTGAGCGTGCGGTTAACAACTAGCCTAAAGCGCCATCTGCTGTTAAAAACTAAGCTCAGAATCAATTCGAGAGAGAATCGCGATGCATTCGGAAAATCTCAGAAACGATCCACGAATCGTGATGCATCGATTTATTGTCCCAGTCCTACTATTTACTAGTAGGGCTGTTCCGAATACCATTTTTTGAGCTTCGAAGCTTCGGTAGTAATCAACACCGAATATTCAAAGCTCGAATTCGAATTCAGAGGGAGGGGGCTGAACATATTCTTCTCTCTAATAAAGGCAGGAATCTCGAGATTCATGCCTTCCAGAGCCGGAAGCGGCGCCTCTGTCATTCGTTCACGGCCGCACAGTGCACAAGCACTGTAATGTGACGGTGAGGGAAAATTGTCTCACCATCACATCCACAGCATACATAATATACACTGCAGGAAGAATAAGAATATGCCAGTATGCTGTTCCAAATGCCTCTTTGTGTATGAGAGAGAGTTGCATGTGTCTATGTGTGCATGCTTGCATTTATGTGGCAGGTTGCAGCATTTGCCATCAGGCAACACTGATAAGACAGTGGAGCACAAGTCTGGCAGAGCCGAGAGAATGTGGTACCGCCTCCAGCTGGGGACTGGCTGATTAATTGGATTCATTCATTAGTTTGATCTACCAATTTAGCACTCTGGAAGATATTAATCAGTTGCTTATTTAAATGTCACCTGGAAGAAGCGGAAAGGGAAATGGAGTCTTTTCAGTAGCTACTCAACAATTGGATCATCTGGATTGGTTTATTGAGGCATTCCAAAACACAGAGAGCTCTCATAACTGCCATTATGAGCACCCTGAAATTAAAAGCAATTTATACACTCTTGTATGTATCCTTTTGGGTATGAGATGGTGTTTGAATATCTGCCAATCCAACACCAGTTTCTTTAAAGACAGCAGGATGCTGTGCTGATGCACTCTAGAATTCTTTATCCAGAGGAATTTAAGTCAGACACAAGTTGGTAATGCACGTCTTGACGTTATGTTGACTGAGCATTATATATGTGTATTCTTACGAGACTTGCTTCGTCGAACAGTTCACGGATCTCTTGGCAGGCACAATTTCCAAGGCTGAAGAAATATAAATCTCCTCTAGGTTGTTATGGGTAAATACTGTAATCTTTAAAAGATTATAGTCTAAGCCAGGGTTTACAAACCAATGCTGCACACAAGCACTGGGGGAATCTGAAAGTTTTCTGGGGGAATCTGGAAGTATGCATACACATACACACTCACACTTGCTCCCATTGATGACCAACGAGGCAAGAAATGCTATATAATACTGCTTCCTCTTAGACAGATTATGCCTGCTTATGATACTGAAGACGTTGTTTACAGAGGTCATGGTTTCAGTGTGGGAGGATTTACAACTTCCATATTGTCCTCTCACAGTGCTTTATAACTGAAAAAATCTGCAGGATTTATGTTGGGTGTGAGAATTCCTTATTAAATCATGACAATAGTGTGTGTGTGTGTGTGTGTGTGAGAGAGAGAGTGTGTGTGTGCACATGGGTAGAAGTATTGCACTGTGGGGATATTTTTCCTCTGTGTTTATGTTGTATAAAGTAAATTCGTAGTTTTTCATTTACAGTTTTGATACAACAGTCCTATCATTCCAATATCTGATGCATTTGGTATCATTAATCTTTCTGTGAGCACTTGAACACTGATAACTATCTCATTTTAGCCCTTGTGTTGGTTAGTTCCCTTTCGAAGTGGAAGTTTGACACTGTGTCTGGTATATAGGGAATGCCATCAGTGTGAACGGTGTCTGAGGCATGGCTTTTAGGGACAGTGAACGGTGTCTGAGGCATGTGTAAACAAAAGCCAATAATCATTAGCAGACGTCAGTCCATGACGTCACGCACCAAGTAGCTATAGCTAGTAAGCAACATTTTTCGTTTATTTGTATTTTTGGCTTATCATTTTGAGTGACAGATGTTGTATTTGATTTAGCCTATTTTTCTCTGTGATATTTTTTACGGTGTTGACAGCATCAAAAGACAAAAATAACAAATAAAATTATTGTATTGCCAACGTTTTATATTTGTTATCCCAGTCACTCTCTTTCTTTAGGGTAAATTTTAAATATGGAAACAAGGTCTAAATTTAGCGGGATCGGTCTGGTCGGTACGAAAATCATTCTGAGCAGTAAGCGGGTGAACACAGAGTGAATTATAAGCGGGAGCGGGAGGGTGCGGAATAGAACCTTGCGGGAGCGGGCGGGAGCAGGACGAAAAAAACAGTCCCGTGCAGACCTCTAGATCAGTGTTACAAACTGATGAGTAGAGGTAGATCACAGATGGCATCCCTCCTTATCATTGTAGCATTCTATAGTTTAGCCATTAACTATAATAAGTCCTGAAGAAGTATCTTTACTCAAGTCAGGGTATGAGCTATTCTCCCCTAATCACTTTAGCGGCATTAAAATGGAGTAGAAGCTCCCCAGTGGTAGGCTGCTCCCTAAAAGCCCTGTCAAATAAAAGGCTGTGATATGTATTTCCCCTCAGAGATCTGCTCTTGGGGCCATATAGGGCTGAAGTCTGTCCCTCGAGGGAGGGAGGGAGGGAGGAAGGTGTAAATTTGTGACTTCCCTTGCTGTATATTGGCTTAGGGGGTAATGCTACTATATAAGTCACATGGGATGTGCCCATGGGGTTGACACGCTTCTGACTCCGGCTGGGAAATCCATAGAGTCCCCAGTCAATACCAGACGGAGTACCAAAGTCTACTTTGAAAGAGAACACCTCAGGTTACGGCTGTAACTCTGGTTCCCTGAGAAGGGGAACAAGACACTGCGTCCCATTGCCATACCTCGGGCCTGTGTGCACGTCTCCTTCAGACAAAATAATTGATGACGTAACTTGGCTGCCCTTTTATAATCACAAGTGCTCATCATGTGACGTCATGGACTACCGTCTACCAATGATTATTGGCTTTTGTTTAAACGTGCTCAGACACCAGTCACGCTGATGCCGTTCCCCATAGCGTCAATACCAGATGCAGTGTCTCATTCCCTTTCCCAGGGAACCAGGGTTACAGTCGTAACCTGTGGAGTTTTGTTTATTTCCAAAAATATTTCTATAGCAGTGATCACCGATTAGCAGTGCATGGTCCAGAATCATTAATCATAAATTAATGCAGTTATAAACCTAGTTAGGTTTCCTTCTCTGTATGGAGAACCGATCATCTGATGCGACATTAAAAATACCTTAAAAATATGTCATATATCTAAATATGATTCACAGTGTTTTACACAGAAATCCTAATTGCAGGTAATGGTGAATCAGTTAAGTGTGTCTGCTGCTTGTTGAGTGACAGAGTGTATCGCAGATTGAGTCTGCTGACTGTCATGACAATGGCAAGTGTAGAGACACTTTTAGAGCCATCCACAGTACATCTGCTTGTTTAGCCTCAGTGTAGTGAAATGTATTTGGAGTTATATTGTATTGTGCTGTGTGTATACAGTGGGGAGAACAACTATTTGATACACTGCCGATTTTACAGGTTTGCCCACTTACAAAGCATGTAGAAGTCTGTCATTTTTATCATAGGTACACTTCAACTGTGAGTGACGGAATCTAAAACAAAAATCCAGAAAATCACATTTGATTTTTAAGTAATTAATTTGCATTTTATTGCATGACATAAGTATTTGATACATCAGAAAAGCAGAACTTAATATTTGGTACAGAAATTTTGTTTGCAATTACAGAGATCATACGTTTCCTGTAGTTCTTGACCAGGTTTGCACACACTGCAGCAGGGATTTTGGCCCACTCCTCCATACAGACCTTCTCCAGATCCTTCAGGTTTCGGGGCTGTCGCTGGGCAATACGGACTTTCAGTTCCCTCCAAAGATTTTCTATTGGGTTCAGGTCTGGAGACTGGCTAGGCCACTCCAGGACCTTGAGATGCTTCTTATGGAGCCACTCCTTAGTTGCCTTGGCTGTGTGTTTCGGGTCGTTGTCATGCTGGAAGACCCAACCACGACCCATCTTCAATGCTCTTACTGAGGGAAGGAGGTTGTTGGCCTTGATCTTGCAATACATGGCCCCATCCATCCTCCCCTCAATACGGTGCAGTCGTCCTGTCCCCTTTGCAGAAAAGCATCCCCAAAGAATGATGTTTCCACCTCCATGCTTCACGGTTGGGATGGTGTTCTTGGGGTTGTACTCATCCTTCTTCTTCCTCCAAACAGTGGAGTTTAGACCAAAAAGCTCTATTTTTGTCTCATCAGACCACATGACCTTCTCCCATTCCTCCTCTGGATCATCCAGATGGTCATTGGCAAACTTCAGACAGGCCTGGACATGTGCTGGCTTGAGCAGGGGGACCTTGCGTGCGCTGCAGGATTTTAATCCATGACGGCGTAGTGTGTTACTAATGGTTTTCTTTAAGACTGTGGTCCCAGCTCTCTTCAGGTCATTGACCAGGTCCTGCCGTGTAGTTCTGGGCTGATCCCTCACCTTCCTCATGATCATTGATGCCCCACGAGGTGAGATCTTGCATGGTGCCCCAGACCGAGGGAGATTGACAGTCATCTTGAACTTCTTCCATTTTCTAATAATTGCGCCAACAGTTGTTGCCTTCTCACCAAGCTGCTTGCCTATTGTCCTGTAGCCCATCTCAGCCTTGTGCAGGTCTACAATTTTATCCCTGATGTCCTTACACAGCTCCCTGGTCTTGGCCATTGTGGAGAGGTTGGAGTCTGTTTGATTGAGTGTGTGGACAGGTGTCTTTTATACAGGTAACAAGTTCAAACAGGTGCAGTTAATACAGGTAATGAGTGGAGAACAGGAGGGCTTCTTAAAGAAAAACTAACAGGTCTGTGAGAGCCGGAATTCTTACTGGTTGGTAGGTGATCAAATACTTATGTCATGCAATAAAATGCAAATTAATTATTTAAAAATCATACAATGTGATTTTCTCGATTTTTGTTTTAGATTCTGTCTCTCACAGTTGAAGTGTACCTATGATAAAAGTTACAGACTTTTACATGCTTTGTAAGTAGGAAAACCTGCAAAATCGGCAGTGTATCAAATACTTGTTCTCCCCACTGTATAAAGAAATTATTACTCTCTATTCAGAAATGAATACTTTTTATTCAGCAAGGATGAATTAAATTTGTAATGTACTTTTGTAATGTTACAATAGATTTTTATTTCAAATAAATGCTTTTCTTTTGAACTTTTTGAACGGTTTTCACAAAAATATTAAGCAGCACAACTGTTTTCAACATCGATAATAATAAGAAATGTTTTTTGAACAGAATGACAAGAATAAATTGCATTTTAATATATATAATTAATAGAAAACATAATTTGTAACAATATTGCACAATATCACAATATGTCCTGTATTGTTGACCAAATAAATGCAGCCTTGGTGAGCATAAGAGACTTTCAAAAATATGTTTAAAAATATTACCGACCTTTTAAACAAGAATGTGTTTATATAAGAAATGTATATTAGCAAATATATTAGCACACTTCAAAGAGTGGTATTGTGATCTCATCATGATATTGTCTTAACATTCAGGGGTGCTTTTCCCAAAAGCATTGTTAGCCAACTATGGTTGCAAGTTCCGTCGTTATCAGCATAGTTCAACAAGTCGGTGTTTCCTGAAACCATAATTGCAATGAGCATTCGCATACAGCATTGCAAAATTGTGTGGTTGGACCGACAGCTCTCGACCTGTGGTTAGAATCATAGTTTCTTGTTTGCATGACATGTGCACTTAATAAATCCTTATCTTGAGCAAAATAAGCAAGCTGACATTCAGTACAATCTATATCTTTTATTTTGAATATATACAAATTTAATTTACGTCTTTTAGTTTGTCAAGAGACTTAAAGCACAGTTTTTAAAGATTGTGCATGTGCTAGTATGTAATAAGGAACCTATGATTGAATCTGGAAATAAAAAAGTGAGAATTAGTCCTCAGATGCTATGTACGTAATTTATAGCAAAAAAATCTAGCATTAAATAGAAACGGATTCATTAAAATAAGTTATTAGTCCACCTGAGTGGCATCATTAACCAACATAGTTGAACGACAAATTTGTGACAATACAGTTTCGAGAAACAGTTGTGACTGGCTAGTTGATTTCTTCAATGATACATTATACTATGGAAGTTAAGCGAGTTACGTCGTTGTACGGGAAACACAAATTTGAAATTAAAATAACTTTTCCCTTTTTTAAATATTTTCATTATTTATTTACATTATTTTTAATTCACACTCACACACACACAAACACACACACGTTGGGTTTCCATTTTTATGGGGACTTTCCATAGACATAATGATTTTTATACTGTCCAAATTGTATATTCTATCCCCTAACCCTACTTCTAAACACAACCCTTACAGAAAACTTTCTGCAATTTTACATTTTCCTCATGGGGATTAAAAAATGTCCCCAAGGTCAAAGATTTCTTGTATTGCTATCTTTGTACATAGGGAAAACATGAACCACACACACACACACACACATGTATATACAGTACAGATGCCAACCTGAAAATGTAAAAATAATTTTCCAGTTTTTTCCCCTTTTTTCCTTTCATAGCTATGCAATATATTTTATTATAGTTATTTTGAGACATTTGATTGTTCAGACCTTTGCTGTGAAATAATTCTTAATGATTCTATAACTGACGCTGTTTTTGTTTTGTGCTTTTTTTACCCAAGTCTTTTCATATTTTTAAAGTCTGTATCTGAGATAACAAATACAATCAGGCAGCTTACCTGCTATGCAGATGTTGAAGTGGAAATGTTGGATTGCCACACAAAAGAAAGCCTATATCCTTTTTACATATTCATTGTAATTTCATATCTCCAATCTCACATTTAGAGATAAGAGTGTCTCTTCTAGATGATAGATGCCTTTAGATAACCTTTAGAGGGATCTTGTATTACACACGACTATGGCTGACGACTGATCCCATGGGGTCTGCTGGACCTTGTGGGTTAAGTGATGCCACATCCAAATCATAAATCAGTCCAGCAACCAGCTCTCTTGACCTGAAGGTCATTGTTTCATTAACTTCCTGCCACTCTGAATTTTCCATCCATATCTACCCACAAATACAGTAGTCGTTGCTTCGGCGACGCTCCCACCTGCTCACACACATACTGTATATACACACACACACACACACACACACACTCACACATTTACTTTATTGCTTATGCCTTATTGATTCTTGAAGTGGTAATATTCTAACTGATCTACAGCGTTCATAAATCTTGGCTGTTTGGAAGCAGCCACATTTTCTCTTATGTTGATTGACAGTCCATTGCCCCTGGTTTACCCTCGAATAGGCGTCAGATCTCTGGCAAAGGGAATTGAACGGACAGAAGGCTGTTTTCAACTTTACCGCAGCCCATCCGCAGGGAAGAGCAGCTTTCCTTCGGCTCATGCCGCTTACGGTGTGGGTGGGTAAACAGTGTCGGTGCTTCTCTTTCACAAGATTATCAGATAAAGAATAAGGAGGATGACAGACAAGCACAATCAGCGCACACCCCTACACTCAAGCAGCCTTTCTTTTCCTCACTAAAAGAAAGGATCCACATCTTCTGTGTAAACCGAAATAGAGGGTGGCAGCTACCTTTGATTAAACTGAGAGCAGGAGAGTAACAGTCAGTTTGTACAACAAAACAAGGATATGGTTTATTTCCACAGTGTTGTGCTAGCTGATCGCTGTATTGCTACAGGTAAAATGTCTCAGAGGATTTCAGAGGATAAGTCTAGGAATGCTTAGATAGAGTGGCTAGATTAAGTTTGAAGACACTGGCTTTCTAGTGTAGCGTGCAACTTGTTCATTTTGAATGGTCTCAGGCTTGTGGAAGCACACACTATAGCTCGTCATTTTACTATGTAGCAGGTGATACATAATTTGACAAAAATAAGATTTCTTCAAATGTCAATCAATACTAAAAAAATCCATTAAGTCTAATAAAAAAATATAATCACTACTGGAGAATGAAAATGTGGTTATTAGGTGTCTATTAGGTGTCTTTAACTTCTATGTACTTACATAAAAAAATAATTGCTAAGTAGGTAAAATGTGCTTATTGTGTCATGTATTGCAAACACTTTTGCTGCTATTGAGATGGGACACGGGGGACAGGTTTGGTGGTGTGGTTAGGTGTAACTAAGGATGGTTTAAGGGGTAAGGGAAGGGTCAACAGTGTAATTATAGATGTAATTACAAAAATGAATTACAGCTGTTATTACATGCAGGTATTTTTAATATACAGCGATCAGGCATAACATTATGACCTCTGACAGGTGAAGTGAGTAACACTGGTTATCTCTTCATCACGGCACCTGTTAGTGGGTGGGATATATTAGGTAGCAAGTGAACATTTTGTCCTCAAAGTTGATGTGTTAGAAGCTTGTCAACTAAGGAGTTTGACAAGGGCAAAATTGTGATGGCTAGATGACTGGGTCAGAGCATCTGCAGCTCTTGTGGGGTGTTCCCGGTCTGTAGTGGTCAGTATCTATCAAAAGTGGTCCGAGGAAGGAACAGTGGTGAACCGGCGACAGGGTCATGGGTGGCCGAGGCTCATTGATGTACGTGGGGAGCGAAGGCTGGCTCATGTGGTCCAATCAAACAGACGAGCTACTGTAGCTCAAATTGCTCAAGAAGTTAATGCTGGTTCTGATAAAAAGGTGTCAGAATACACAGTCAGGGTGCCCATGCTGACCCCTGTCCACCGCTGAAAGCTCCAACAGTGGGCATGTGAGCATCAGAACTGGATCACTTAATGGAAAAAGGTGGCCTGGTCTGATGAATCACGTTTTCTTTTACATCACGTGGATGGCCGGGTGCGTGTGCGTCGCTTACCTGGGGAACACATGGCACCAGGATGCACTATGGGAAGAAGGCAAGCCTGCAGATGCAGTGTGATGCTTTGGGCAATGTTCTGCTGGGAAACCTTGGGTGTATAATTACAATGTAAAAACATGTATGTACACAGTAAGTGTATTGTATCAAATTATTAACTTAAATGTTAGTAGACATACTGTAGTAGTTAAAGACACTTAATATAAAGCTTGACCGAATAAGTTTTTCTGTAAGCAACTTTATTGAGCCCACTTCTAACTAAGTCTTTACATTTTTATTTAATTTAAAATCTAACCCAGAAACAAAGTTCTGTTGGTTTATAAATATTTTCTTTGGAATGTTCTATAGTCTCATGCCTTCATTTGTTTTCTTCATTATTTGTTCTGGATTTTGCCAGATTTTTTTTTGACAAATAAAAAAAACATTCCATTCATTCCTATAGGGGTCAAATCGACCCACGAGGGAAGTATTTGTTACTTTTTTTATAACAATCACATAAACTCCTCGAATCCAGTCATTTTTTTGTGTGTGTGTATTCCAAGTTCAAGTGCGACAAAAGTGCTAAGGTCTTGGACCACTCCAGTGAACACTCAATTAAAAAAAAAAATTAAAAATGAGTTTCGGGTCAAAATTTGCCTTGTTTTAGCATAGATGTCAGGGCTGTGTTTGGATGTCTTTTAAATGCAAAATTGCTTGCTGGGAAGCGACTCCAAAGAAGGCCTGAGTTCATCCATCAAATCGGAATTAACCAACAGTGGCTTGAATAAGTACTGTATGGAGAAGCAACATTAGGGTCAGGCTGCGATCAAAAAACTATCCCTTTAAGGCAGTCATTTCGGTTATAGAATGACTCCCTGTGTATTTTGCACTATAACACAATATTCTACTGTGCGAATATATATACTGTACACTGAGTGAGAGCAAGACTGCACAGTTTGAATGTAAGCTGCAGAACCCAGGTCCAGTTTCCACACTGTTCCCTTCTTTAACCTGCCGTTTTATCTTATTTCTGCCAATTAATCTCTTTTGATATGACGATTCTCTCTCGCACACACTCTTTCTTCCATTCTCTATCTTCTTTATCATTCTTTCTTTTTTTTTTCCTCAAAGCCTGATCTGAATCATCAGTGTAGATGTTGAGCAGCATGTGTAATGTGTGAAATGTTAAACAAAGATGGGTTGCACAGAACCTTCACAAGAAATTTGCATGCTAACTAGCCATACCTTGACCCCTTGACCCCAAATTAATAAAGACAATGTGGGCAACACTGGCACACAAACATTAGCCAATCACAACAGAGATCATATGTATAGAAGTCTTAAAGATAGTAATGCAACTAAATTAGAACTGTTTTTGGTGTAAGAAACTTGACTCACATTATAAGTGGACTTGCAATGCAATGAAAAAGTAGCTTAAATGTCTTGTTGCATATCCTATAGTCTCATATTGCCACATGTCCGTGTTCCAAAATAGGAGTGAATATGTCATAATAGTGATGGGTGTCCTCATGCGATCACACACACAGTGACCCACATAAGTGCTCACAGGAGGGTGAAATGAGAATGAGAGAAATAAATCAGGCATTTTCACCAGATCAATCCACAAATCAATCAGTCTCTCATGTAAAGGTGACTGTACAATCCAATCCTCTCTTAACGGATTCAGACTTATGTTTTTTATGTGTGTATGTATGTGTGTCTTTTTCTAAGAGAAGTCATCTTCACTGAGATTCGGTTCTGTAAATGCCACCGTCTCTGTCCATGTATGAATATCAGAGTGAACGGTGGGATCACAGAGCGAAATATCACCCATACTAAATATAAGCCAATCTAATCACAGAGGGGTGAGAG
Source organism: Coreius guichenoti (assembly GCA_039654105.1). NCBI lineage: Eukaryota > Metazoa > Chordata > Actinopteri > Cypriniformes > Gobionidae > Coreius > Coreius guichenoti. The sequence goes on from CM077189.1 coordinate 17,129,808, forward strand.
TAATTAAACTGCCCACCTATTAGTTCTGCATAGCACAATGCCGCTTCTGATAGACTATGTTCATTTATGTTAGGATAAAGAGAAGGGCTGTATTGGAGCATGAGATTGAAGCTATTCATTTTGACATATGACAACCCACAGAACATCTGATGCTTATTGCACAAAAAAATTGCAGTCTTTTTAGTGAATCAAAAATGTAAACTGGCTTGTTTGAGTCGTGTTTTGAATGAAGAGTTTAAAAAATCAAGTTATCGGTTATCTGAAACTGAAAAAAATTCTGCATTTACGCAGAGAAAATTTCTTCATATGTAGGAAACAAATAGACATTATAACTGAAATATAACCAAAATATCAATTCGATTTGAAAACATTTTTGAATCTGAATTGAATCCAGTTTAATCAGAAAATCTGTATTTACAGGCCTAGTATAGTTTGCATTGCTTTTAGAGTTATATCAGTGAAATAATCAGTACTTATTACTTTGGGATTGGCAGAAAAATTGGTTAAGTCTCTAAACCTTTCCCTTTGTCTTTACATTGTTTCTACAATGTTCATAAAGGTTACTTCATCACGCTTGAATTCATTTTTTAGCGGCAGTCTATTATTATGGAAAAATTCTACTCTTATATTAACTTAAAAACAAAACTACCAGTGATTGGTTGCTTTACATGTCAATCGGACAGTCTGAGGGGGCGGTTCTAGAACAGAATAAGTTGCAGTGAAGACCACATTTTTTTTAAGTTTGGCTATATGAGACTATATTGTTGGAAATACAATAATGTCTTGCACATTAGGCATTCTGCTCTTAACCACTATTGTTAGACTGAGTATGGTATTTGCAATAAATATGGTTCTCCAGAGACTGTGAAGTAGGATATGTACTTTTTTAAATTGTGCATTTGAAAGTAAAGAAATTCAGCTCAGAGAAGAATTGAGACCCCTGGGAACTGAGGAGATTTAACTGAATGTGCGGTTACATAATGATGCTCCACAGCAGGTTAAAAAAGTCTAAATTGTTCTTTAACGTTTAAAGTTATTTAAGGACAGCAGGTTGGATCAATACAATTTAGATTATGGCTTTCCATTATTATTTGTTCAGACTGAAGTATTTTTTAAGTGGTGCAGGGAGAGCATATTTTTGTAGGCCAAACCGAAAACTATAGCATTTAGGTTCTCTCAACAAAAAGTCAATAGGATTTTTTCATTGGCTTTTTGATTAATGCAGAAAATAAGCTCTGTGACCATAAAAAGTTTAATATTCTTGTTTAAAGTTTTGTTTCATCAAGGTCATATTCGCAAATAAACACAACTTTTATGAATTTTGAAGCCTAAATCAAAACTAAAGGTAGGCAATAAACAATCTACACCACAGTCGCATGTCTTCAACGTCACCATTATTAAGCTTCCAACAACTCTTTCAATCTATTTAAAATCTACAACGTGGAAAGTTTGAGTTAGAATAGTTTGCACGAGTGTGAGTTAGTGTTGTAGTATTCGAGACCGGTCTTGGTCTCAAGACCATTTTTGAAGGTCTCGGTCTCAATCGCATTTGTACTCGGCCTCGTCTTTTATCTCAAGACGGGTCAAGACCACAACTGTGGGGATATCACTAAATTATTGTCTGATTTATTTGTTAACATCATTAATGTGATTGGATATAAAACTTCCTGCTTCAAATGCAATTAATAACTTATTTCTAATTTGATTTCTTTTGTTATCCAAAAACGAGGATTGTGTCAAAAATGTCACCAAAATTAAATACAAATACAAAATTCAAGATATGATTCCAAAAAAGTACTTGTATTTATTTATCTATTTATTTTAAATTATAGTATATGATATATTATAACATTATATAATTAAGCAATATCACAAGAGCAAGAGAGCTGCTTTCACGAATATAAGCACAAAAAACAAGAAGTTAATACTAAGTGACTTACTTACTTAGACAAGTTTTTGATATTTCAGCTACGAAAACTGTTCCAAACAAATCCATATCAGAACTGTTGTGCATTTCAGAGCAACACACTGCTGTGATTCATTACTAAATGAATCAGCTGCTTTGAATGAATCGGTTAAATAAATGATTCTGTGACTCAGTCATTAAGTAATTTGCCGCCACCTACTGGCGGGTTTAGTTTCATATTTAAAAGTATAATTTTTATTTCATTATATTTTATCATATTGAAATTTTTATTTTTAAAACATTAATGTCAACATTATATGCACTCTCAAAAAAAAAAAAAAAAAGAGTACAAAATTGTACCTTTTAAGGTACAAGTGGCCGACACTGGGGTGGTACCCTGAAGGGTACATTTTTGTACCTAAGTAGAGGAAAACAATGGTATAATTGTATCCTAAGGACCAATTTTGTACCTTTAAAGGTACAGTTATACGTTTTGTTCCTCAAGGAACCTTTTTTCTGAGAGTGTGTGCAGTTGTAATTAGTTCAGATGCAACTTCTGTGGCACCTCTGCAGTGAAAAGTTAGTGATTTCATTTGACTATAACAGCTCTATAATGTCTTATTCTATTTATTTATTAACTATAAGACATTTTTTAGACAGCAGATGTGGATCTTTTAGATGAAGTTGAGGAGTGCTGGTCTGATCTTGTCTTGGTCTCAACACACGCTGGTCTTGGTCTTGACTTGGTCACGGTTTACATGGTTTTGACGACAACACTACTGTGAGTACAAACACAATGAGGCTGTGAAAGTGGACTAGTGATTAGATGAGATTATCTGTTTGGTGTAGTGTCGTTTATTGTCCCTGACAACCTCTGCAGTCCAATTTAGCCACTTGATAGCATAATAAATTATAGAATAAATAGATAGAATAAATTTGAGCTTCTGTTGTTAACCACTGACTTTATTTCAGGCATTTAACCAAAAACTCATTACACAAACTTACTTTGGGAAAATGGAAGTGTTTGGTGGATGTTTTTGTGGCAGATTGATACCGTTTGCATAACCGCAGTTTTACTACAAATACCATGGTTAAACTATGGTTAGCAAAAAAAGAAAATGGTTATTGTAGTTAAACCATGGTAACCACAAATTAACCATGGTTTTGCTACAATAACCATTTTCTTTTTTTTTTTTGTAGTAAAACCATGGTTAATTTTCATAATGGCTGGTTTATGGGTTTTAGGACTTATTCCTACAGCAAGTTGCAAGACTTCACACTCCAGCTCAGTAGGTGGCGATAATAAACCTGTTAGCTTGTGAACCACCATAAAATGGAAATAAAGTTTGTAAAATGTATTACATGGATATTGGATATGAGCTTTGGTAGAACCAATAACCATGGTTACACAAACGCTCTTCTCCTCAAATACAGAGTTTTCTCTATAGGTGGTTTCAAAGCCCCTCCATTACAGACAGCTTCCAAAACATGTCTACATTTTTTCACAAGCCTCTATAGAGCAGTGAAATGAGAAATATACTGGAAGATATTGCTAAATGAGCAGTCTAAACTCTATTTATTGAATGCTTCCTTCCTGTTCAAACTGCAACTATGCATCATTTTTGAAACATCAACTGTGAGATTTCAAACAATTATTAAAGCTATTAAACAGTTCACAAACCTTATTGATCAATCTCAATGTACACATTGATTGTACATTGAATGGTTCAGTTGATATAACACAGCACAATATTTATGGTTATCGGTTATCTGAATTATATTATATATCTTATTTTCTTTCTTTTTTTTCAGATCCTGACTTTAAGGACATAGGAGTCCCCAAACCTCTTCCCTGTGGGTATTATTCATTCATTTATAAGCATCCTACATATAAATATATCTAATGGCTTTTCATTTTCCGTAATCTGTCTTCTTATGTCTCTTCCGCTGCAGTTTGTGAATTCGAGATGGGAGGACCTGAAGGCATCATTGAATCGCAGCAGATCACCAAAGACGGCAAAGCCTTGCAGACAGAGGCAGTGGACTGCAAGTGGTACATCCGTGCCCCTCCTCGTTCCAAGGTCAGTCCCCCGCAGTCAGACCCTGTCCCAACTTCCCCCGCTTACTTCTAATAACTCCCCAGTTGTTTCCCTGTTGTCATTGCATTACCCAGCCTGCCACATTTCTGACATATGACAGCTTGTATCTGCCTCAAGCTGTGCACTAACCGCCTAACACACTTCAGCATTTGGATTCCTGTTTTGCAGTCATTTGCATTATGTGGCCATTGTGAAAACATCTTGGGGCGAATTTGTATACGGTTAGGTGGAATTCTGTTGAGGATAAAAATGTGCAAAAAAGGCACATTTTGGGAGTATGACATGCAGCAGAATGAGCTCTCACAGGGCTGCCATTGTTTATATGGCAGATGAGAATCTAAGAAAATGTGTCCATGTGGAAAAGGTCAGGTATTCCAGTTTATTTGGGGTCAGATTTGTTTTTATAATTGAGGCAATGTTGCCAGCAGAGCAGTTTAGAGCTGCCCTGGTCTCACTACACTATTAAAATTAAAGGTTCTTTATTGTCATCTATGGTTCCATAAAGAACCTTTAAAATCAATAGAACCTTTCTATTGCACAAAACGTTCTTTATAATGAAAAAAGGGTCTTTAAATTTTTAAAGTGTCCTTCACACTAAGAAAAAAATGGTAAGATTTTGTAAAAGTGTATATGCTTTTGTTTAGCCTGTCTTTTTCCATTTTTATGGTACAGTAACAGTAAGAAAGATTGGACTGCTCAATTTTTCCCCTTTTATTATGTTGTTTTCTGATCCAAATGGGAACAAAATAAATGCATCCTCATTAGGATATTTTATTACATGGCTGTCTGTATTCATGAATTCTGATTGGTCAATTGCATAATTCTGCAGTCACATATTATTTTAAAATATTCTAAACAGTACAATTAACTGTTGTCTCAGGCAACCAATCAAAAGTTTGGGGTCAGTAAGTCTCTTATGCTCACCAAGGGTGCATTTATTTGATAAGAAATACAGTAAAATATTGTGAATATTTTTACAGTTTAAAATAACTGTTTTCTATTGTAATATATTTTACATTTTTTAATTTTGTTTTAAATTTCAGCAGCCATTACTCCAGTCTTCAGTGTCACATGATCCTTCAGAAATCATTCTAATTTAGTGCTCAATAAGCATTTCTAATTATTATCAATGTTGATAATCTAATTATTAACAGTTCTGCTTAATATTTTTGTGTCACTTTTGATCAATTTAACACGTCCTTGCTGAATAAAAATATTAATTAATTCTATATATATACACCGATCAGGCATAGAATTATGACCTAATATTGTATTGGTCCCCCTTTTGCTGCCAAAACAGCCATGACCCGTCGAGGCATGGACTCCACTAGACCCCTGAAGGTGTGCTGTGGTATCTGGCACCAAGATGTTAGCAGCAGATCCTTTAAGTCCTGTAAGTTACGAGGTGGGGCTTTCATGGATCAGACTTGTTTGTTCAGCACATCTCACAGATGCTCGATTGGATTGGAGGCCAAGTCAACACCTCAAACTCATTGTTATGCTCCTCAAACCATTCCTGAACCATTTTTGCTTTGTGGCAGGGCGCATTATCCTGCTGAAAGAGACCACAGCCACCAGGGAATACCGTTTCCATGAAAGGGTGTACATGGTCTGCAACAATGCTTAGGTAGGTGGTACGTGTCAAAGTATCATCCACATGGATGGCAGGACCCAAGGTTTCCCAGCAGAGCATTGCCATCACACTGCCTCCGCCAGCTTGCCTTCTTCCCATAGTGCATCCAGGTGCCATATGTTCCCCAGGTAAGCGACGCACACGCACCCGGCCATCCATGTGATGTAAAAGAAAGCATGATTCATCATACCAGGCCACCTTCTTCCATTGCTCCGTGGTCCAGTTCTGATGCTCACGGGCCCACTTTTGGTGCTTTTGGCGGTGGACAGGGGTCAGCATGGGCACCCTGACTGGTCTGCGGCTATGCAGCCCCATACGAAACAAACTGCGATGCAATGTGTATTAGACACCTTTCTATCAGAACCAGCATTAACTTCTTGAGCAATTTGAGCTACAGTAGCTCGTCTGTTTGATTGGACCACAAGGGCCAGCCTTCGCTCCCCACGTGCGTCAATGAGCCTTGGCCGCCCATGACCCTGTCGCCGGTTCACCACTGTTCCTTCCTTGGACCACTTTTGATAGATACTGACCACTGCAGACCGGGAACACCCCACAGTGTTATTCGCAGTGTTAATCAGTAATATTCACTTCACCTGTCATAATGTTATGCCTGATCAGTGTTTATATATATATATATATATGTATATGTGTATATATATATATATATATATATGTATATATGTGTGTGTGTGTGTGTGTGTGTGTGCCCTGCATATTAAGCGGGGAAAGTATTTTAGCGTCAATAAAACACACTTCAGCTGTAACAGATGGATTTGCCCAGAGTCATTAAGTTACCTGTGGAACTGATCAGTAGACATACGACTAAACACAATAAATTGCCTCCATTTCCTGTATATCTTTAGATAGCGATAGTGTTGACTGGAGAGCAAAAATCTGTATTTTGCCATGGCTCTGTGATAATATTTGTGTTTAATGTGATTTATTGCTTCAGAAATTGATTTTTGTATTATCTGATGTCCTTCTAGAGACACAAATCAAAAGCATATGCCCTTGTCCGTTTCACAATGATTAGTTTCACAAAGCTATTCAAGCATTTTTATCATCCACCAGCACTGCTCAAGGGAGACTGAAAATTTCAGCACTATGACTCATGATTGCATTTGTATGAATCTCTACACAATGCTTATTATGAAGACTATGCCTTTTTTTCCTCCAGTTACTTCAGAGAGTGTTGATAAACCAGTATTTATACAGCAGACTGTCAGCAGAGGTAGTATAATGGACCACTCAAAGAAAATGATTGGAAGTAATTGTGACTCTCAATGAATGGAATAGAAGTCCCACCTTTTTTATATGAATCCGAATCTAGATCTGAATTTGGTTTGAAATGCACATTTTATAAAATATATAATCTTTCAATTCTATCAGTTTTATTAAATATTTTCAAGTTTGATTTCAGTGAGTTTGTTTGTTTGTTTACAAATCAATACTTTTATTCAGCAAGTATGCATTCAATTTATCAAAAGTGACTGTAAAATCATTTATAATGTTACAAAACTTTTTTTTAAAATTATGTTCTTTTCAACTTTCTATTCATCAAAAATTCTTGGGAAAAAAACGTATCACAGTTTACATAAAATGACAATGTTTTCAACATTGATAATAATAAGAAATGTTTCTTGAGCAAATCAGCATATTAGAATGATTTCTGAAGGATCATGTGACACTGACGACTGGAGTAATGATGCTGAAAATACAACTTTCCATCAGAGGAGTAAATTACGTTTTAAACTACATTGAAATAGTACAGTTATTTTAAATTAAACATTTTTATAAAATAAATGCAGTGTAAAAAATACTTTTTTCAAAACAATAAAAACATTACCAACCCCAAACTTTTGAATGGTAGTATATGTTTTTATAAAATGTAAATATTTTATATATTTTTACAAAAAAGGTCAAAAGTATTTTTAATGTATTATATAAATTATTAATTATATTAATAAATATTATTACCATTGCACCACATGACATTTCACAAGCTAACCTTGCCTTGTGAAACAAAGTTCAAATTATCTTATATTTAAGAGACTTATTGACCTTGACACATTGTCATGGGCTCTGCATTTTATAATATTTATATATTTCAGCTTATTGTAAAACTGCTTGTATGCCTTTTACCTATGAGCGAGCTGACTTGCCTTAAAAGTACTTTTTGTCCTCCTGTTCCTAACGTCTCTTGTAATGTGCATATAACTTCACGTGGTCTCTTTATACAAGTGTAATATTGTCTATTTCATTGGAATAATTTTCTGTAGCAGCTCTGAATCAGTGTCATGTTTGTCTGGCCCTGAAATCTCACAGGAATGATTGTTTGGAGCACAGATGGCGGGGAAAGCGTTGTGTCTTTCTCTAGACACCAGCCACTGTTGCTCAAAAATGCCTGTCCTCGCCATGTCTCTTGCAGGCCTTCAAATATCTCATCCAATTAAGTCCACAAGCGTATAACCTCCCAGGCACGTACATCTCATCTTTCGGTTTCTTATTTGATTTACTGACTGATAGGAAAAGAAAAGGGGGCAGGGTGTATTACATCATCATGTGTTTGGAGCAATTCATCCACACATGCATTTTTGGGCTGCAACCGGTCCTGATTTTTCTCTCCGCTCCGGTGGGAACGGCAGCAGATGCAGGCTACAAATAAGTCAGCACAGAGGGGGATGTGAACAGCACCTCAAACACATCCATATGCCCTGAAGAGACAGCACTCCCCAACTGGCCTGAGGTTGACATGTCGATGTCAGTCAGCCCAGGCTAATTTATTCCAGAGGAGTGGAAGGAGAACAAAGCTGAGTTATTGAGATACAATTATTCTACTGGGTAATTAGACTGTACTCAAGCATTCAGGCCTGCTTCTGAGTCTGGAGGGGGCTTGTTTCAGACGGAGGGGGTGCAGGAGGTTTCTATTCATATAGTTTTTTTTTTTTTACGGATTCACTGATTTTACTAATTTACTTATTGCTTCCAGTGGTACAAGATACATTTATTACACTTTTTACAGGCTACATCTTTACATTTTCTGAAGAAATGTGAGTGGTGTTTTCCCATGCAATACTCATGATACTATGTTGAAGCTGGCCAGACAACATTCCCAGTATATATTGTATTTCTAAATGATGAATAATTAACTGCGATTCATTTTTTTAGTTTAACGTGTTAAAAAATATTTTACGCAATTAATGCAGCATCCATTTTATTCTAACATCCTTTGGCTGCGCTACAGTATATGATCACGGTAGCATTCATTCAAGTGCTATTAAACCATTCAAGCACTATAAGACTCAAAAATAAGAACTTAAATCTGTACTGGCATGCTGTCTGTGAATCACCTCTCTGTGTAACACACACAGGACTCATATGCACAGAATGGCGCTTCTCTTTCGCGCTTGAATGGACAAAAACACACAAAAGTATGCCAAAATGTCCGCTTTGTCGAGTGTCTTAAATGAGTTAAAAAGTGTTAAATGAACACAAAGAGTTGTGAGGACATCGGATGTGTGACAGATCCAGATCCGCATCATGTGCTTCAGGTCTAAGGGGCTGTTTACACAACACCGCTTTCAACTAAAAACGGAAGACAACGGCATTTTGGTGGCCTGAAAACACAAACTTTTGAAAACGTGTTTCAAAGTGTTTTTTCAAAGTTTTTTTAAAATGACACCCTATGCTATTACGTTGTCACCATTATATTTAGTTTAGTTTATGGACTTTCAGTTTGTTTTCATTTGTCACATGTTTCTTTGTTCAGATTCCCGCCATTCATCTGTCTCCTTGGTTACCATCATTATTAGTTCATATGTGTCAGCTGTGTGTTTTTATCATCCTCGTTTGTATTCACTACTTAAGTTGTCCCTTCACCTGCACTCCTTGTCTGATCACTGTTGTATTTAGATGTGTTTGCACTGCCTGCCTTTTGGATTTACTATTAAACTTTGTTGTTTGGAACTATCTTCATCTGTCTACAAACATCCCGTGACATACGTGTTTAGTCTATAGGCTTTTTTTTTTTTCAAATGAAAAGATGCAGATATTAACAGTAAGAAATAAGGGGGGCATATGGACATAATCACAAGTGGTTATAAGAATTACACAAATTAACAATATAACATTTTGTCATCATGAAAAATTTAACTTTTTCCGTTTTTAGCACATCGTTGTCGTGTAAACGTACCCTTAAAGTGACAGCAGCCTAATAAACCTGCTGCTGTGATGTCTGTCATTAAAGGGATACTTCACCGATTAGCATTAAGCTTTGTATCAGTAGAAACCCGGTAGTATATTCGAATGACCGTGGTTCCCTCCCTCATGTCCCCCTGAGACGAGAGATTTCTGTATTTTGTGTCTGGAAGAAAACCTCTGATGACGCAAAAATCATCATTTAGCATCATCGGAGGCTTTTTTGGCCAGAGGCTAGAAACTACAGCCAGTAGTAGGAGCTAGTTCAGCATGTTTTCAACCCGCCCATAGGGGGTGGGATCTCACTCACAGAATGTACAAATAGTGTCGCCGGCGGGGGCTTTTCAAATCACTAATTTTAAACCGAAAGTAAAATGCACACGGCTGCTCGGGCATTCATAAAGGAGCGGTGCGGAGCAAAGCGAGTGTTTTCAATGAATTCCTATGAAAGTTAAGCTTCCATAGGCATGAACTGAAAACGCGCCAGACTGGACACTGCACTGTGAATGACTGTGCGGCCGTGAATGAATGACAGTGCAGCCGTGAATGAATGCCCGTGCGGCCGTGCTCATTTTACTTTCGGTTTAGAATTAGCGCCAATTCGGGGGCGGGTTGCTTGAATTGTGGGTTCATTAGCCTATTATTCTTAATGAAAAACACAACAAAACGGTACAATGACAAACTCACTTAAATAGGCGCTTTTACATTTCGCTTTGAAACCAAATCTTCCGCGATCATCTTGTCTGTCAGCTCTTCGCTCTCGTGATGAATGAAATCTGACTCCTGCTGCGTTTGTGCTGCGAGACTCCTTCAGCTCACACTGTATTGAGCAGACACGTTCAGTTTTTAATTGTAGTGTCTGTTCTCTAACTGAACTAAATTATTTTATTACTATAAAAATGAAAACGACGGTGGGGGCGATGCCGCGGTGGGCAAGTGATGTAACCGGTAGGCGTGGCTTGGGAGTGGCCTCGTAGGGCAGCGAAGCAAGTGCATTCTGGGAGTTGTTGTCTTTCATCCACATGAGCCAAAAATACATTTTCTGGCTTTTCTCAGTCGAGAAGGCACCAACTTCTAAAATAATTTCACATTACTACTACATAAATGACCCAATTTAAATACACATTCATCTTTCCAGCGGTGAAATATCCTTTTAATGTTAATCAAAGAACAAAAGACAGAGAAAATCACTCACTGCTCTTGACTGAACTTAAGGATTAATCTATATGTAATGTGACAGCACTAAGACTAACAGTAAAAAAAAATCTGCATATACTTTTATTATTAATACCAATAATAATTACCTAATACAAAGTAAATATTATAATTTGTTTGCCCATTAATATGGCGATGACAAGAAAAAACTTTAAAAAGTAAATTCTTTTGGTTGTGTTTTTTTTTTTTTTTTGTCATAAAGAAACCATATGTCTGATCACTTCACGGTTTATGTACAGTATGGCTATAAGTGACGCCCCCATGCTGTTTTGCTGTTGATAAGAGATTGTACACACCACAGCATTCCAGAAAGACTACGGCATCACTATAGTTCATTACTTATATTGTAGGTGTGAGCATATAATGGGTGGCAAGGACAAACCAACCAATGTCGCTGGCATGACACACTGACTATAGTCCCCCTATAAAAGTGGAAATGTGTTGAATGAAATGCTATAACGGTGAGAAGATTTACTGAGCTGCTGAGTAACACACAAGCCTTTACCCACTGGTTGAACTGGGGTGATTCATTTACTTGTCATAATGGAACAACAAGTGCTCATTAATTGTAATCACCTCACTTTAGGCTGCAAACTCCACCTGCTGAAAGGAGAACATTCTGTGCTAATATTTGGAAGGTTTGGTTCTGTCAAATGTTACTGCATTTATCATGGTGAGTGTCATTCTAGATGTGGTTTACACTAAGTGCAAATAGTGATAGATGCTATTTACACCAAGTGTAAATAGAAACTAGATTCTGTTTACACTAATTGCAAATAGCTGTAGATGCTATTTACACTAAGTGAAAATAGTGATATATTTTATTTACACTAAGTGACAATAGCAGCCTTTTCTTAGCGATGCTATTTACACAAAGTGAAAATAGTGATATATTCTATTTACACCATATGTTCTTTGCAATATGTGTAAATAGTAATTAGATGCTATTTATACTTTATTTTGACAGATACATACAATTTGCACCTCAGTATTGTTGTACATTAACAGGATTAAATAATAACATAGAGTGTAAATAATTATATATATTAAAATGATTAAATGGATGTCGCCTTAATGGGACAGTAAAAGCCCTCCCTACACCTACTCCTAACCCTACCCAATAAATAATTTTATTATTATTAAACATTTTGTTAGGCACTTTATTGAACATTTTTATTGAAAGTAAATGCCTTTCCGATGTGATATGTGATGGGAAAAGGGAGAAGAGCGAGCTCGCCGAAAGGCGGATTCGAACCCGGGTCGATCACGTCAAAACCTAGTTCTATGAGCCTTACGCTCTACTAACAATGCCACTGAAGACATTGAAATATATGTGTCTTTTTTAATCATATGTGGCCCAACCAAGCATTGTTGGGCAGAGCTAGTGTAAATAGCGTTGCCAACAAGGTGCGCTATTTGAACTTGGTGTAAATAGACACCGAAAATGGCAGCTCTGTCATTTACTCATCTTCATGTTGTTCCAAAACTGTTTGACTGACTTTCTGTGGAACACAAAGAGAAATTTTGAAGAATGTGCTGCTCTCTTTTTTCGATGCAATTACAATGAATGGAAACTGGAGATTTAAAACTGCGAAAAGCATTCATAAAAGTTACCCGTTTGCATCTTCTGAAGACATATGATAGCCGTGTATGGAAGAGACCGAAATTTAACAGGTAATTCACTGATAGTCTTTTCCTTAACTGGCCTGTTGACCATTGTAAACAAATCAGTGAGTTGAGAACAGAATCCAATTGATTTGTGAAGCTTTGTGAACTCAGTCAACTGATTCATTGACAAATTCTAAATAAAAGAATGATTCAAAAAAATGATTTGTCAACAACTGCTACTATTGTGAATTTTGGTCCGTTTTTCACACAAAGTTATTGTATACCTTAATGTTGCGATGTAATGGAAGTAGCGACTGATCTTTTCTTCCGTACTGACACACATCCAAGTGAAACAAGAAAAAATAAAAATTTAGGGTTCTATCCATTGGTTGTTGATTGGATGAAGGCAAATCTGAACGTGAGCTTGCAGTCAATTGTAAGAAAGAGGCGGGGTTTTTAAGTGAAACATATGCATGGGTAAATCATTCATATTTAGAAAACATACAGTGGGGAGAACAAGTATTTGATACACTGCCGATTTTGCAGGTTTTCCTACTTACAAAGCATGTAGAGGTCTGTAATTTTTATCATAGGTACTCTTCAACTGTGAGAGACGGAATCTAAAACAAAAATCCAGAAAATCACATTGTATGATTTTTATAATAATTAATTTGCATTTTATTGCATGACATAAGTATTTGATCACCTACCAACCAGTAAGAATTCCGGCTCTCACAGACCTGTTAGTTTTTCTTTAAGAAGCCCTCCTGTTCTCCACTCATTACCTGTATTAACTGCACCTGTTTGAACTTGTTACCTGTATAAAAGACACCTGTCCACACACTCAATCAAGCAGACTCCAACCTCTCCACAATGACCAAGACCAGAGAGCTGTGTAAGGACATCAGGGATAAAATTGTAGACCTGCACAAGGCTGGGATGGGCTACAGGACAATAGGCAAGCAGCTTGGTGAGAAGGCAACAACTGTTGGCGCAATTATTAGAAAATGGAAGAAGTTGGAAGAAGATGACGGTCAATCTCCCTCGGTCTGGGGCATCATGCAAGATCTCACCTCGTTGGGCATCAATGATCATGAGGAAGGTGAGGGATCAGCCCAGAACTACACGGCAGGACCTGGTCAATGACCTGAAGAGAGCTGGGAACACAGTCTCAAAGAAAACCATTAGTAACACACTACGCCGTCATGGATTAAAATCCTGCAGCGCACGCAAGGTCCCCCTGCTCAAGCCAGCGCATGTCCAGGCCCGTCTGAAGTTTGCCAATGACCATCTGGATGATCCAGAGGAGGAATGGGAGAAGGTCATGTGGTCTGAGGAGACAAAAATAGAGCTTTTTGGTCTAAACTCCACTCACCGTGTTTGGAAGAAGAAGAAGGATGAGTACAACCCCAAGAACACCATCCCAACCGTGAAGCATGGAGGTGGAAACATCATTCGTTGGGGATGCTTTTCTGCAAAGGGGACAGGACGACTGCATCGTATTGAGGGGAGGATGGATGGGGCCATGTATCGCGAGATCTTGGCCAACAACCTCCTTCCCTCAGTAAGAGCATTGAAGATGGGTCGTGGCTGGGTCTTCCAGCATGACAATGACCTGAAACACACAGCCAGGGCAACTAAGAAGTGGCTCCGTAAGAAGCATCTCAAGGTCCTGGAGTGGCCTAGCCAGTCTCCAGACCTGAACCCAATAGAAAATCTTTGGAGGGAGCTGAAAGTCCGTATTGCCCAGCGACAGCCCCGAAACCAAAAGTGGGCCAAAATCCCTGCTGCACTGTGTGCAAACCTGGTCAAGAACTACAGGAAACGTATGATCTCTGTAATTGCAAACAAAGGTTTCTGTACCGAATATTAAGTTCTGCTTTTCTGATGTATCCAATACTTATGTCATGCAAAAAAAAAGCAAATTAATTACTTAAAAATCATACAATGTGATTTTTTGGATTTTTGTTTAAGATTCCGTCACTCACAGTTGAAGAGTACCTATGATAAAAATTACAGACCTCTACATGCTTTGTAAGTGGGCAAACCTGCAAAATCGGCAGTGTATCAAATACTTGTTCTCCCCACTGTATATGATCAATTATTATTATACTTTTGGATATTCTTCAAAAACTCACCTTTTATGTTCCACTGAAGAAAGTCATGCAGGTTTGGAAAGACATGAGGGTGAGTAAATGATGACAGAATTTTCTAATATTTCAAATACCGGTAGTGAAAATGGGAGTCTGGTTGAGGAGAGGTGTGAAGTAAGCTTGATTAGGGTTAGATTGGGTGAGAGGAGAGCAGATGGTTCGTTCTGACACCTCCCTGGTTTTTAGAGAGCCCAAAGGAGCTGGCATGAGTGGATGTGTAGTTTATTGCCGCTCTTTCAGAGCTCATCATCGCAGCTTTTTGAAACCTCTCAATTTTGTGTTCAAGTTGAATTTCAAACGTAACCCTCTGTGTTCTCGTTATTGATCTATCTGTGCAATTATCATCAATCTGAGGCTTTTCTGACTACAGAGATCTGTTGTTAAAGCAAACACAGTTTACCTGGCAATCTAGAGGTCACTGATATGACAGCTGGGATGGGTGCATTGAAACCGCCGAAAGAAAAAAAAGCTTCTTTCGACAGAAGTGTCCATTTCCTGTGTGGAAATCGAGTTCCCAGTGTGTTAGAAGTAATAGATTTTCAATGGGTGTAAGAGTCTGTGTTTTCGCTCTCTTCCCCTCTCTTTTAGATCTACTTGCGTTTCCTAGACTACGAGATGCAGAACTCCAATGAGTGTAAACGTAATTTCGTGGCGGTGTACGATGGCAGTAGTTCGGTGGAAGACTTGAGGAGTAAGTTCTGCAGCACGGTGGCCAACGACGTCATGCTGGTGACCGCGCTGGGCGTGGTTCGGATGTGGGCCGATGAGGGTAGCCGAAAGAGCCGCTTCCGTATACTCTTCACTACCTTCCAAGAGCGTAAGCCTTACACACACAAACAAACTCACTGCACTTATAGCTCTCCTACCCAACCCTCATGTGTGTGTTTACTGTATTTATTATTTTATTATTTACACTGAATGAATCTCATGAAGAAACGTATGGGTCATATTTAACGTTAAAATGACAAGAAACACTTAGAAATGACACTGCTGTTCAAAAGTTTGGAGTCTGTAAGATTTTTTAATGTTTTTGAAAGTCTTTTATGCTCACCAAAACCATTATTTTTATCAAAACTACAGTAAAAACAGTTAAATATTATTACAACTTAAAATAACGGTTTTCTATTGTAATATACAGTGGGGAGAACAAGTATTTGATACACTGCCGATTTTGCAGGTTTTCCTACTTACAAAGCATGTAGAGGTCTGTAATTTTTATCATAGGTACTCTTCAACTGTGAGAGACGGAATCTAAAACAAAAATCCAGAAAATCACATTGTATGATTTTTAAATAATTAATTTGCATTTTATTGCATGCCATAAGTATTTGATCACCTACCAACCAGTACGAATTCCGGCTTTCACAGACCTGTTAGTTTTTCTTTAAGAAGCCCTCCTGTTCTCCACTCATTACCTGTATTAACTGCACCTGTTTGAACTCGTTACCTGTATAAAAGACACCTGTCCACACACTCAATCAAACAGACTCCAACCTCTCCACAATGGCCAAGACCAGAGAGCTGTGTAAGGACATCAGGGATAAAATTGTAGACCTGCGCAAGGCTGGGATGGGCTACAGGACAATAGGCAAGCAGCTTGGTGAGAAGGCAACAACTGTTGGCGCAATTATTAGAAAATGGAAGAAGTTCAAGATGACGGTCAATCTCCCTCGGTCTGGGGCACCATGCAAGATCTCACCTCGTGGGGCATCAATGATCATGAGGAAGGTGAGGGATCAGCCCAGAACTACACGGCAGAACCTGGTCAATGACCTGAAGAGAGTTGGGACCACAGTCTCAAAGAAAACCATTAGTAACACACTACGCCGTCATGGATTAAAATCCTGCAGTGCACGCAAGGTCCCCCTGCTCAAGCCAGCGCATGTCCAGGCCCGTCTGAAGTTTGCCAATGACCATCTGGATGATCCAGAGGAGGAATGGGAGAAGGTCATGTGGTCTGATGAGACAAAAATAGAGCTTTTTGGTCTAAACTCCACTCGCCGTGTTTGGAAGAAGAAGAAGGATGAGTACAACCCCAAGAACACCATCCCAACCGTGAAGCATGGATGTGGAAACATCATTCTTTGGGGATGCTTTTCTGCAAAGGGGACAGGACGACTGCACCGTATTGAGGGGAGGATGGATGGGGCCATGTATCGCGAGATCTTGGCCAACAACTTCCTTCCCTCAGTAAGAGCATTGAAGGTGGGTCGTGGTTGGGTCTTCCAGCATTACAAAGACCCGAAACACACAGCCAGGGCAACTAAGGAGTGGCTCCGTAATCCCTGCTGCAGTGTGTGCAAACCTGGTCAAGAACTACAGGAAACGTATGATCTCTGTAATTGCAAACAAAGGTTTCTGTACCAAATATTAAGTTCTGCTTTTCTGATGTATCAAATACTTATGTCATGCAATAAAATGCAAATTAATTACTTAAAAAGCATACAATGTGATTTTCTGGATTTTTGTTTTAGATTCCGTCACTCACAGTTGAAGAGTACCTATGATAAAAATTACAGACTTCTACATGCTTTGTAAGTGGGCAAACCTGCAAAATCGGAAGTGTATCAAATACTTGTTCTCCCCACTGTATTTTAAAATGTATTTTATTCCTGTGATGGCAAAGTTGAATTTTAGCAGCCATTACTCCAGTCATCACTTGATCCTCAGAAATCTTTCTAATATGCTGATTTATTGCTCAAGAAACGTTTCTTATTACTGTCAGTGTTGATAACAGTTGTGCTGCTTAATATTATTGAAAACCATGATACATTCTTTCATGATTCTTTGATAAATAGAAGGTTCAAAAGAACAGCATTTATTTGAAATAGAAAGCTTTTGTAACTTTACAAATGTATTTACTGTCACTATTGATCCAATTAATGCATCCTTTCTAAATAAAAAAAAAAAAAAAATTGTATATATTTCCTTAAGTGCATACCTTGGGTCTTTAGTGACCCGGGACGTCATTCATTACCCTCCTCCTCATTCATTTTTTAAAGTTAGACATCAACCTTCTTAGTATTCCTCAATCAATTCATTATAAACAATATAACAAGAAAAAAATTATAAAATTATAAAAGAATGCCTGTTTTCCCATTCATTTTTTGTAAAAATTGTATAGGGTTGCTAATGACCCGAGGTGTGTAACAGTGTAAGTATATTTTTTTTCTGCACAACAATAATTGAATCTTTGATGACTGAATAAGTGCAATTCAACTTTATTCCACAAGGTTTCTGATACAGTGATGAAGTGATGTTTCACTCATAGTTACCGCAGGCAGAAAACAAAAGAATAGGAAGTATCATCAGCAAAACTTGAAATGGCTCAGCGATTTAATGCAGAGCAAGTACTGAACGCAATCAGATATTAGTGTTACTGTCACTTGATGGTGGATCTGGTGAAGAAGCTGTCTTCTAAAATATTGATGTTGAAAATGATAGTTTTGAGAATATGTTTGAGATCGTGAATATGAGACGGATGCTGAAGGTACTGGGAAATGAGCTCTGACGAGGACAGTGAGGATGGTATAAAACATCTGTTCAAACGGAACCCTTCCAAGCTCCAAAAGGTAGCAAAATATGCTTTATTGTATTCTTCTGTAATTGTTACTGTAATATCTGGAGAGTTTTATATTATTGCAACAGGCAGAGATCCATCCGTGTTAGATATAGATCCGGGTCGCTAAAGACCCGAATATGTAATAATGATTGGTGAAACATTCATGCATTTAAGAGATATATATACAGTATATATATTCCCCTTTGATTTTGGTTTGAAATAAGACCTTGATATTTCTTGACAATTTTCATAAAACCCATCTTGCCTCGCAGCAAGGATGGGTTTGCACCCTTGTGTACATGTTTGTACAAAATTTAACAAGCACTGACATCTAACACTTCTGTACTCATTCCCTGTTTTATGAACACACACTTAGCAAAAATGCACTCCCACTCTCATTTTCACCAGCACATTCATACCTGACAGAACGCTAAACCGAGCAGGGCTTGGGAAATGAAAACAGCTCATCCATGTGTCCATTAAAGAAACACGGGCCATTTATTTAGCTGGTCATGTCCTGCCAGTGATTTGAGTCACAAACACACTATAAATCTTGCATAACCCTTCTGAACAGACCGGTAAACTGGTTTATACTGGTGCTGGTTTATTTTTTTCAGGTTAGAAGATGGTGTTCATCAACAAAAATTGTAGTTTGAAGGGATAGGTCACCCAAAAATAAAAATGTCATAATTTAGTCACCATCATGTCGTTCCAAACCTGTAAGACTGTCTTTCTTCAGCAGAACCCAAAAGAACATATTGTTAGTAACCAAACCTTTTTGGTTACCATTGACTTCTATTGTAAGCGCAAAAAACACTTTACTCAAATTATCTTCTTTTACGTTCCACAGAAGAAAGAAATTCATACAGGTTTTGGAATGAAATGATGGTGAGTAAATGATGACAGAATTTTTATATTTGGGTGAACTATCCCTTTAACTTGCACAGACAGTCTTTTCTAGTGAAGCAAGGACACAAAGTGTAATACATTCTCCTTCGAAATGAGGCATATAAACTATTTGTTATTTAATTAGTACGGGAATATTACACTGTAGCCCTGTAAAATCGGTTGCATACCTTCCCGTGCTGAATATAAAGATCACCTTCCCTGTTCCCTCTGCTAAGTAACCTCTATAAAAACACGGGCTACGGGGGAGACCACAGATGCACAGAATTACAGGATTATTCATTTAAGGGATGAGCTGTTTCTGCAGGGACAGAGCATTTTCTAGGAATCATGGGTTCTGCAGTGGTGCCCCGCCACCCGGGCGTCTTTGATTCGGTGGTCTTGCGCAGTTGGAGTCGAATCTCTCAGGGTGGCAGCGCTAGCAGCATCAGAAACTATAAAGCGTAATGGGGAGGAGAGAGAAAAAAGAAGGCACATGAAGGATGGGTGCTCTAAAAGAGGATGAAGTATTGTGGGAAAGAAGGGACAGGAGAGGAACGATAAAGATTGAGTATCTGGCTATGAGAGGAAGTGCTGAGAGAGAGGAAGTGGATATAGGGTGATAAAATAGGAGTTTAATGTTTGGCTGGTAGCACACTCATCATTAGTGCACACTGCCAGCATCAAACGGCTTTCTTTGCAATGGTCTCACCACCGTTCCTGTGACGCCATTTGTCTTGTCCCAGTGGTCTCTAAATACGACCCCAGCCTAATCACGCCGTGCCGATGCTGATGGGTGAAAGATTAAAAGGAAATGATGCCACCATCCTCATTGTGCACAGCAAAAGCAGTGTATAACTGTATATATACAGAACACATACTATACTACTATACTGCACATACTATTCCCTAAGTTTTTTGTACTCTTAATGCAACTGATGTGCATTCACTGACACTGTACCCATTTTTCAATGCATAGAGGATTGACAAGCCAAAATGATACATATTGGTTAAGGCAGGAGTTTTCAAACTGGGATATTGGGGACCCTAGGGGGCTGCATGGGGTGCTGGGCATCCACACAAAAAGAAATTATAATAATAATAATATATATATATATATATATATATGTTTTTAGTGCTGGCAAAATTAACATACTCATAATGATATTTTTTTTATAATTACATTCGCCAAATTTGATTATTTTATTATGTTGGCATTTTTTAATATAATAAGAACTATGGCTTTCATATTTTATTACAATGTTAATTTTAATAAAACATAACAAAATATATAAACATACAGTCAAACCAAACATTACTCAGACTATAAGTTTTTACTAATGGGTGCAGGACACTATAGTTCATTTATGTAAGTGAGGATAGCAAAATAAAGTAAACTGTGACATATTATACCCAAAAAATGTTTATACACTGGATTACCAGTAAAATTGATAAAAATTTGGGACCAAAATTATTCAGACACTTTGACCTGAACATGTTTTGCTGAAGTGTTTTTTCTTTAATTGCTAATGCGACCTTTTACACCACAGACTGAACAAAATGAAGCATTGCTTGGTAATTGGTTGACCTAAATTGGTATTATCTAATTGTGTACTTAAATTTAACAGCTGACAGCTGATTGGTTGATTGGTTAAATTTCTTCTATTTTGGAAACTTTTCGGAAATTTTGGAGTTTTATTATTTTATTGTGACAATAAAAATAAATTATATATATAATTTATTTTTACTCAATATATTGTGTGTGTGTGTGTGTGTGTGTGTGTGTGTGTGTGTGTGTGTGTGTGTGTGTGTGCGCATATAATTTTTAAATAATATAATAATAAATTCTAAATTATATAAAAGTATATTATAACAAATGCTGTAAATAGAATAAAATTATCAAATTTGTGTAACTTTCCCAGCACTAAAAATACATATATATATTGTAATAAAATACAATAAATATCTTTACATGCATTAATATATCTATATATATATATATTATTTTCTTTTTTTGTTTCTCACACTATATAAAAGTTATTTTTTTAATACATGCAAAATATATAGCTTTCTTTATATTTTAGGAAAATTGTTCCTTGCAGGGGATCATCATATTTGAGGGTCCTTGGCATCAAAAAGTTTGAAAACCCCTAGCGCTGAAAATAGTAAATGAGCAATTTTGTGCACAGTACCAGACTGCAGCATAGCAGCACAGCTTCCACTTCTTCTGATTGATTGCGGGGCTTTAATGGACATTAGTGTGCGTTTAAAGAGAGAGGCGGATATCCTGAAGCATGCGAAAGAAGAATGGTTGAGGGAATGAGTCTGTGGTTTTGGTTCTGAGGCCCTTGAGGGTGCAGAAAACACATAATGCTCTTTCTGAGATAGAAAGAGGCAGCTGCGCGCCTGCGTCAGTCTTCGTGAATGGCGATAGGTGGATTTGTGTAGGAGCCCAGTGTCTTTTGTGCAGACCTATCCAGTGAATGAACACAGGATGTGCGGTTGCCCGGGTAACACCCCTGCATAACTTGTTCAGGCACTTACTTATGCACTCCCTCTCTCACTCGCTTTCTCCCTCTGGTTTGCTAGCCTCAGCAGCTGAACGGGGGAAACCACCTTCCACTGAAAAGAGTCTTGCCCAACAGTGTGTGTTTGCTCTACTACAGGAGCAAATTATGTTTTTAGATAAGTGACTAAATGGTTTTAACTTTTTTTTTTTTTAAATCAGATTCTTACATATGACTAATTCAACAAATTTGAAAGCCTTTCAATCTGAAACTTTGAAACAATTTTCACTCAGAAATTGCTAGTAAATTTCACAAGTAATTAAGAAACATTGAATTGCACGTGACTGCATTAACTAACCTTAACAAATGAGACCTTATTGTAAAGTGTTATCACTTTTATTGTAAGGTCTCTGGAAAAGAATTTCTATGGAGGTTGAAGCGACTTTAAAGAAAGTCCAGTCTCTTTCAGTGCCTTATTTAGGAGAAGTACAGGACTGCAGCGCCACCTTGTGGTGGGAAGTGGAACTGAATCAGAACGTGAAGGCGAGAGTCGTGAGGACAGCACTTCTGGAATGATGAGTCATCCTAATTTACGTTGTTATTTCTCACCTGGGAACAGCTCGGGAATATGGTCATTAATAAATCCGCAAGGTACATTCAGTCAACCTTGAAGCTGTGTTATTTTAAGGTTTTTTTTGTACGAACTAGATGATCTATGTCCTCTGCAGACTGCAAAATGTCAAGTGAGGTATGTGGGAACTGGCCACACATTGGTGGGCGTGTGAGGTAGCCTACTTATGCGTGCGAGGTGATTGAGACCGAAGCCCCGCCCCTTCTGAAAGTCACCTTGGCTTTACCTGAGCCTTCAGATAGTGATGTTGTAAATGTTATGTGAGGTTCTCTTTGTGCGTACTTTCTCATTTATCATTTTATGATTTCAGCTGAGACGTTCATTCATTTTTCAGCTCAAATGGAGACTGTTTGAACACCCTCCCTAATATATTTTTCACATATGACACAAATATTAGATTCATCTTCTTTGATCTTGAATGATATTGGTGCTTTTGGAAATATTAAAGTACTTGCAGTTTGTGTCTGCATTAATTATCATCACCACATCTTGGCAATTAGGAGAAACTTGTAAAATTATAGAATAAATTTGAATCTATTAAGCAATTCAACTGAATTTTATTCACTGTATATGCATATATCGACTCTTTCTTGAGGTAAAACCAGAATAATATTAATAGAAATATTACAAAATATCTGCAGCTTCTACAGACATGGACTTGTTTCCATGCATATTTGAAGAGCTGTATTAAAATTCATGCGTAGCAGAAGGCAACAGAATTTGATTTGGTTGGTTTGAGTAATGGGTTTCTAAATTTGAACTGTATTGATGCACAGACACAGTCAGATAGACATCCAGTGTGATTTGTGAGATTAATTGTGTTCAGAGGATAAGATTATAGACAGCATCTTATTAACAGGAAGAAATTAAGTGTAATATGACATTAGCATTATCCATTTTTCCCTCTCCTCAGCTCCCTGTGAGGCAAATACTTTCTTTTGCCACAGTAACATGTGTATCAACAACACGCTGGTGTGCAACGGAGTCCAGAACTGTGTCTACCCTTGGGACGAGAACCACTGCAAAGGTAAAACTGCAAATTCTTAAATCTTTAGTGGTTTGTGAGTGCATATCTCTCCCTCGTTTTTCTCTAAATGATACTTGGGGAGAAGAATTGTCTTAAAATTTGTCCCCTTCTTGTTCATGTTTGACAGCTAGTCAACAAATATATCTTGCTGGCTTCACAAACCCACAGCTATTAAAACAGACCTTGTTATAAAGCCTTCAAACCTCTGCACTGGGGTTCATTGATTGACTTTGCACTGTAATGCCGCTGAGAAAAATGAGCAGGCTACTAGAAATTCATTTGTATATTTGAATGACTGTGGCTCAGGCTGGATTTGAATAATAACATCAATTTATAAGTGCAGTTCAGCTATATCTGTGCTTAATATTTCACATAAGCTGTCCACGCTTAATTAAGTTGGAAATATTGCTGGGATCCTCCATAGATGATACAGGAGTGGTGTTTTAGCTCAGCTTGTTTTCCACAATACTAGGGGAGAGCAATTGTTTTTAAAAAAAAACATAATTTATCAGTCATTGGCAATTAAATGTAGAATTTAATGGATGTAATAAATAGTCAAGTTAATTGAATAGGTTAATATTCATATTGGCGGCCCACTGAAAATTTAAGTAAAAAAAAAAACTTTACAAAGTGCATTTTTTAGGGTTGTCCTTTCTATCTTCGGTTCTTGATTGAATATGTTTAACACATTTTTAAACACATTTACTAAAGTAGACATTTAATTTTGCTTTCTAAAGATTGATTGTAAATCATGATTATTTTATTTAGCCTTAGTTTTAAACAGTAATAAAAACAAAAGTAAAAAAAAAAAATACAAACTAAAATATTACAAAATGGTTACTTTTACTTTTTACTATATATATATATATAAAACGTTTCTATTCAAATATTATCTGCATGTATATTTTGTATATATATACAAAATATAATATTTGAATAGAAACATGTTATATATATATATATATATATATATAAGCATTGTATTATAAAGTTGATTTATATTATATGATAATTCAAATATTATCTGCATGTATATTTTGTATATATATACATGTAGATAATATTTGAATAGAAACGTTATTTATTAAATATCATATAATATAAATCAACTTTATAATACAATGCTTATTATTTTCCTCAGACCAAGATGAACAGTAAAAAGAAAAAGTAAAAAAGTAAACAAAAATGCTACAATAAATATTAATAAATAATTCATATTAAAATTGTATATATACAAAGAGCATGCAGATAATATTTTAATAATTTGTTTTGGTTTTGGTGCAATGACATAAAAGCCAAATTATTTAATTTTGAAAAAGTATCATAAAGCCTTTGTTTGGGGTTTGTCTGCACATCTGAATGCAAATGCCTCTCTCCACTGAACCAAAGCCAGTGCAGATGTTATACGCTCACTGTGCTACATAAATGTCAAAGCTCTCCCATTAGAATGATTTACTACTTCTGTGTGCTGTTTGTAATCTCTTTGATACAACTGTTTCAACAGAAGGTAACCTGCAATGACATTGCATGCCTGCAGTAATAATTTATTATGTTTCTTGTTGTGTTTTGCAGAAAAGCGGAAAGCCAACATCCTGGACAACCTCAATAACACCAACGGCACCATTATCGGCGTGACGTGCTGCATCGTACTGATCTTACTGGTCGTATCAGTGATCGTTCAAATCAAGCAGCCACGGAAGAAGTACATCCTGAGGCGGGAAGACTTTGACCCCACCATGTTCCAGGAGGTGTTCCAGGAGCCACCGCATTATGAACTGTGCACTCTCCGCAGCGCGGCGGCCACATCCGTGGACCTGGCCGAGCTGGCCGAGGACTTTGAGAGCTACCACAAGCTGCGGCGCGCTTCCTCCCGCTGCGTTCACGAGCATCACTGCGGTTCCTCGCAGCTGTCCAGCAACAAGGGCAGCCGCACCAACCTGAGCGCCCGCGAGGCGGCAGCGGCCATCCTGACGGACCTTCCACCACAACCCATGAGGCCACTTCCTCCCCAAACCAACCGCAGGAACATTCTGGTAATGAGACACACCTACTCACAAGATGCCGCAGATGCCTGTGACCTAGATGATGACCTGGAGGAGGTGCCCACCACTAGCCACAGGCTGTCCAGACACGAGAAAGCAGTGCAGCGGTCAGTATCCATTGATATTTGATAATACAAATTCATCATGATGCATATTTTGGAAGGATTTACTCCCACTTTCATTTTTATTCCTCTTTAGCTCCTCTACCCAGCTTCTCATTGATTTTTTTTTTAGTCTTTTCTTCGTTTTTTGCTTTTTTGTTTTGTTTTTTGCTTTGATATTCTCTTTTTGAGACAGCATCATAGTCAGGGTTGAGTTTGTAAAAGCTGTAGAAATGCAGGAAGATGCATTAAGAATATGCCTGCAGTATGTTTACAGCCCTCTTTTAGCAAAGGCTGACACTTCTAAATGTTAATGTTCAGCTAAAGACATGCTGCATGAAGATGGAACTGAGAAATAAACACAGACTTTATTCAGGTCTGTTTTCAGTGAAAATATATGTGAAATTATCAAAAGGGCTTCTGTTTTAACAAGGTTTCCTTTTGCAGTGGAACTCTACACTGTGTCGTGGAGTTATGGGAATGCTCCTTGTGAGCCGGTGTCTGAAGCACGTGTGTTACATGGCAATTTTGATTGGCTACCATAGTCAGGTGACGTCACAGCTGGCAGAGTATATAAGAGTGCCTAGAAAGAACGTAATCAGCTTCATTGTTTTCTAGCTCTTTAGCTCTCAGGCCAGATCCGAAAGCCTGCTCGGCAACTTCTTCCAATCTGGCGGAGAGCATGTTATTGCACCCGATCTAGTTCTGAGGAACTGGGAGTTGGGAGTTGAGGCGGATGTTTTGATTGAGTTTGTCTCCTCCCTCACCCTCACATACGAGGAGCTGGTCGACGTAATGATCCGAGTTAAAAATTAGATTGATCTATGGAGAGAGAGGAATCTACCCCAAGCAGGCCGGATGAGCGATTCCTTGCGGGTCATAAGCATCCCGCTCCAGTAAGCCTTCCTTTCCTCCTCGATCTCCACACTGAGGTGGTGAGATTGTGGGAGACCGTGTTCATGCCCCTATAATGAACAGTTATGCCAACGTTAAGGGGCTCGATGAACACGGATATGCTGGGATGCCCCAGGTTGAGGAGTTGCTTGTGAGCTATCTCGTCCCTGGCACGCCGTCCTCATGGCAGGCTCCAGCGAGGCTTGTTAGAAAGGCAAATGTGGGGCTTTGCACACCATGGTGGTGTTACAAGCCTACAAAGCCCACATATTAAAGGACTATTAAAGTGGTGAGGGATTATCTCCAGATGCAGTCCTGGAGCTACGCTGCAACACCGATCTTGCCCTCCATTTCCATCTGCCGCTCACTTGCTGCCATTGTTGCCACGGAGAGGCATTTATGGCTTAACCTCTCGGGGCTCAAGGAGAAAGATAGAGCTTTTCTCTTGGATGCCCCGGTGACACCTACTGGGCTTTTTGGCACCGCTGTTGAGGCAGAGGTCCAGAAGTTCAGAGGCAAAGGTTAAGTTGCCTGCGCTTGAGCGATATATCCCCCGCCGCAGTTAAGGTCCCACATCCCCTTCTTCTGACCCTGTTCCTGGCCCCAGCTGGAGACAGGATCAGAAGGAAAGCGTTGCTACCTGAGCTCCGCCTCCAAGGACAGCGACCTTGTAAGAAGTGAAAGAGGGACCTAAGTGATGTAACTGTATTAGTCTGGGAATAGAGGATAATTTGCTTGATTCACACATAAGAGAAGTGGTGGTTGAGGTCGAGTTTACTCCCTCCTGTATGAATATTTAGCCCCTCCAGACATGGATGAGGAAATTCAATAAGTCTGTCGCAGGGGTTGGGCCTAACGTGAAATACATCATGCAAATTTCCTTAAGAAGTAGAAGCATGAGCTCTCTCCAGCATTTAGCTATGAGATTGGGAGATAATATTTGTCATGATTGTTCACTTCTCAAATAAATCAGACTAGTACAGTAATACTGGCTAAGGTATTATCTTTCCCTGAGCCTGGGAAGCGCAGGTGCTTTCATATGAATAAGTGGCTGCATATTGCCACACTTTTTCAGTGTATCACCTCTCTTTTTTTATTGTGCTTCCCTTGGAATCACACTAGTTGAGTAAAGTTGGCGTGCTCAGATTTATGACCCACTTTTAGTTACAGCGTGTGTCCCCTTTGGGCAAACATGCCACACAAATAGGGAGAAGGATTTCGCTTTAGTGCCCCGTCCCTTTGTCTGTTGTGTTCTCGAATACTATGAGGCTTCCGTAAGTCTTCTTAGCAGTGAGCTAGACTGTTGTAGAGGAGGTAGATTTATTATTATAGTCACTCCCTTGTTGTCTCCAGAAAGCTTGGAAAGCTATGGAATTATATGGACATGCTCTCTGGCGTATTGGACGTCGCAGGTGTAGATCTCTAATGCGGCTACATCCCATTCTTCTACCTGCCACCCTTCCTAGGACAGGAAGGACAATATGGTTATGAGGTGTATGTGGCAAGCTGCACATCCTTTTATCATTTGTCGCCTGGCTAGTTCTAGGAGTATGAAGTTGGTATTGATGTGCCTCCCTGGTGGCACATAAATAGAGCATCTAGAGGAAGAGATTGGGCATTTCACACTGTCGAGTCCCACTCTTTCATTTGGCGAGGAAAAGATGGGCAATTATGCTACTCCCGTCCAGTGCTTCTTTTCGGAAGTTTAGAGGTCATAGCA
Organism: Coreius guichenoti; assembly: GCA_039654105.1. NCBI lineage: Eukaryota > Metazoa > Chordata > Actinopteri > Cypriniformes > Gobionidae > Coreius > Coreius guichenoti. The sequence continues at coordinate 17,157,988 of CM077189.1, forward strand.
ATATGCTCCCTCTATAACAGTTAGGTTGTGATAAATATGGATGATGGGCAAACAACACAACTTGCATCCCACATCATCATTGGTCACCCTTCCCCCTTCGGCACTAGGAGTGCAGAGGTGTTAGCTATGTGCTCCCGTGATCATGTAAATCGGATAGACAGTACAGGAAGATTGGGCAATACCGCTTTAGCGTCCCACTTCCTCTGGTGTCTCCTTCGGTGGCATGGGGCTGAGAAGCATTAATCTGCTTCTTGTTGAATCACATTCATTTTTTGAATACCGGGCTGGCACTTCCCTTGGGGAAGGGACAGCTGTCTAAGCCCCCTCCTAGATTGGAGGCTGCATCATTCTGTTCCCATACATGTGTGCAAATGCATGGTACCATGTGTTTTCGTGTGTGGTTTTGCTTTCAGTAACTTACAGAGATGGTAATATGAGCTTTGTGTCATCTAAAGGTTTTAGATCCAGTCACTGTTCTCCACCGCAGCTGTTCTCGTTAGTTATGTGTTCTATGCAAAACTCAAGTGCTCCACTCTCCACCCAGATATAAAAGCTGCTGTTGGTTAAAGATTTGATGGATAAACTCATGGCTGTGATTGGACTCTTGTCGTGTTAAAAGTGATGTTCTCACCTGAGGCCTCTACATCCTCGGGATGCTTAATAACTGCTCCCTGGGAGGAGGTTGTCCCTCTGGAACTATGGCTGAGGGTCCAGGTGGCAGTCCTCTAGTCTGCCCCTCCTCTTTGGTTGGCAGACGCAGTAAGGCTGCGATCTACCTAGTCAGTTATACTATCTATATAAAGTTATATGTTAGTTCTGGGTCACTAGGTGCGCTGTATGGCAGATTTTGGCTACAGCTTAATTCGCTGATGATTTCACTGCACAGTATGGGCAGTATGGCGTAGTAGGTATTTCGTTCCTATAGTGTGTATAACTCCATGATGCAGTGTAGAGTTCTACTTCAAAAGGGAATGTCTCAGGTTATGGCTGTAACCATGGTGTTCTGAGAAGGGGAATGAGACACTGCGTCATGTTGCCAAACTTTCGACATGCCTGTACGTCTTCCTTCAGACAAATGAAGCTGATGACGTTTTTTCTAGGTGCCTCTATATACTCTGCTGCTGCGCCTGTGATGTCGCCTGACTGTGGTAGCCAATCAAAATTGCTGTGTAACACACATACTTCAAACTCCGGCTCACGAGGAATGTTCCCATTAGGGATGCACTGATCTGATACTCAGTATCGGTGTCGACTCCGATACCGCCATTATTTGCCGGATCGGGTATCGGTCAGACAGGACCGATCCAAATCCGATGCTGTGCGTATAATATTCTGTGTTATTGTTAAGCCCCAGTGCCCCACAAAAGGCACAGAAACATTATAAAGCATCATCAACGCGTCATGCACTATATTAAGTGTTCTGAGTCCATTCCATAGTTTAATGTGAGGTACAGATATTATATATTATATTATATATTCAAGTTCACGTGAATGCTTCCCTCCACTGCGGCTGTCAGGCATTCTCCATTCAGCTTTCAAACTGTGTGTCGCGTTCGGTTACGACAGTCAACACGATAAAAAACTCTCTCCAAGATGATTCAATGTTCCTGTTATTATACTTGATCTGTAGATCAGTGGTTTTCAAACCTGTCCTGGAGGCGCCCCAGCCCTGCACATTTTGTGTCTCCCTCATTTATCACACCTGATTCAACTCATCAGCTCGTTAGTAGAGACTGCAAGAATTAAATTGGGTGTGTCTGAAAAGGGAGACATACAAAATGTGCAGGGCTGGGGTGCCTCCAGGACAGGTTTCAAAACCACTGTATTGGAGCCTTTCGTATTATAATACTTTTGCGCATTGAAAGGTTATCAATAGCCTTTCTTGTTCTGCCCTATCTATAATTTGTTGCTGCCTCATTAAAAAGCTGCGCTATACATTTAAAATAAATGTCTTTTCATTTCTTAGTATATAGGCCCTATTTCTGTAAATATAGTTACTTGTTTTTCATGAATGTATTTTACAACAATGTGTAACATTTTACCAGATTTAGTGTTACACTCAGGGCTTAACATTAACACCCGCCATTCGTGGTTGGATTTCAACTGTGGTGTGTAACACAGTCACTCACACTAGCCACTCCCACTAGCCACTTTGGCGGGTTGAATTTTATTGTAGTCTTTTCAAAAGGCATCTCTTATAATCGCGTTGCGCATTATAACAAACACACGCGATTCTTTTGAGTTTATGAATGCAATGTCTAATAATCAGAGGCAGATTAGTCATCGCTGAAACGTGGGAGTTTTGTTCAGAGCGCGCTCTCACTCACTGAAATCTGCACTCAAAGCCGAGATGTACGAGCGATGTAGCCTACGTAGGAGATTCATTCATCATACAGTGATTGACTGTTTTTGTTCTATTTCAGCAGTGAATATAGTTTTAAACAAGGATCACAGCAGAACCATAGCGCATCTGATGGGACTGCCATAAAGTTGGCTTGACGTTGGACGTTCAATATGCGCATTTAGGGACCGTCTCTAAAGTTAAATATGACATTGGTATACATGTTTCTAACTTCAATAGCATTTGAAGAGAATAACTTACAGTCACAAAACCAACTGCAAAGTGCGAATATCGAACGTCCAACGTCAAGCCAACTTTATGGCAGTCCCATCAGATGCGCTATGGTTCTGCTGTGATCTTTGTTAGGTATGATGCACACCTTTTGGATTTTTGATATTTAGTAAAATAAACTGTCAAATCACATGTATTTCACTGGGCTATATATGGGCTCATACACAAAATATGCTAGATTTAAATATGTCATAGCTGATAGATCACTGATGAGAATATTGCTTGAGAATAAATTATATTTACACCAAAAAAGCAACTGTTTTCTCTGTCTAGATTTAAGGAGCTTTACACACAACCATATCAGAGCTAAAAAAGGCCTATTTGATGACCTGTCATGTTATGCATTTCATGTAGACTTGATTTGGGTGTGTACAGTGGTCATTTACATATAGCCAACAACAAATTTCCCAACAAAAAAATTTTGGCCAGTGAAAATGCTGAGTGGCTAGTAACTTTGGAAAACCACTAGCCACAGTGGCTGGTGAGCAAAAAAGTTAATGTCAAGCCCTGGTTACACTTATTCACTTTTATTTGTTCCCCACTAAATGTTTAGATTTTATACAATTATTGTGCACTCATGATTTTTCTAGAGTAACTTTTGCTGCTGAATTATCCACTAATCTAGTTTATCCACCATCTAGTTTATAGTAGTATTTTTGTCATAAATTGTGATTATATATTTTTTAAATTTGTTTTTCTTTATAATGAATTTGTCTGTATTTAGTAGATTGTGTTTAACACACAAAAGAGTGATTATCAGTTCAACACACTGAGGTAAAGAAATTCTACATTGAATTTTTAAACAAAATTGCGCTGGTATCGGATCGGTATCGGTATCGGCCGATACTTAGAATTTTTGGGATCGGATCGGATCGGTTCTGAAAAAATGGTATCGGTGCATCCCTAGTTCCCATAGCGTCAACTCCATGACGCAGTGTCTCATTCCCCTTCTCAGGGGAACCATGGCTATAGTCATAACCTGAGACATTATGCAGACTATTGTTCAGAAGTTTGGGGTCAGTAAGAATTTTTTAAAAGAAATTAATACTTTTATTCAGCAAGCATTCTTTCAATTGAATTGACCATAAAGAAATGTATCATGTTATTTCGATTTCAAATAAATGATGTTCTTTTTTTATCAAAGAATCCTGAATTAAAATGTATCACAGTTTCCAACTGTTTTCAACATTGATAATAATAAGACATTTTTCTTGAGCACCAATTCAGCATATTAGAATGATTTTTGAAGGATCATGTGACACTGAAGACTGGAGTAATGATGCTGAAAATTCAGTTTTGCCATCACAGGAATAAATTACATTTTAAAATAAATTAAAATAGAAAACAGCTATTTTAAATTGAAATAATATTTCATAATATAACTGTTTTACTGTATTTTGATCAAATAATACAGCCTTGGTGAGCATAAGAGACTTCTTTCAAAAACAATACAAACTTTTGAACAGTAGTGTGTATTCTTGAGTAATTTGAAAATGACAGGGTTTATGAAGTAATTTTCAGAACTAGATCCCAAACAAATGAAATGTGCAAATATAATTCCTTATGCAAAAAATACCATGATATTAAACATATAAGCAATGATATTCCAGGTTCTGCCTCATTGGGTCTCTAAACAAACATGAATCTGAGTACAACACAACTAGGGTGTAACAGACAATCTGAAGGTAAGACTCTTTAAATACACTCAATTTCATGTATTTAAATGTTTGTCTAGTCAGTGTCTGTGAGTCAGTTTGTTTGTTTTTTTCTTTTGTGTACTATTTATTTTGTGTTTTGTCAAAACCCTTCATCATTGCCATTGAGATGGTCATCATTAGGACATGTGACCATCTTGCTTATTGGTGATGTCCTTTTATATGTTGCTTGTCATGTTTTCTTTCTTTAATTTGTTTTGGCAAATTCAAGTACTCCTGACAAGATGTCAAAAAGTATGGGTCAGCTGAAGCACATCACTTTTTTGAGGGCCATCCATGTTTGTCTTGCACACACTTTGAGTCATTATTTAACCCCACTGAGAGGAAATTTTAGTTTGTGAACAAAAGAGACTAACTTTAAAGGAAATTAAAAACAAACAAACTAACAAACAAAGTTATTATTTACTCACCCTGACTTTTTTCAAGTGAAACACATAAAGGTGAGTTTTTTTTAAAGAATATCCTGGCTACCTTGATAAATAAAGCACCATGAAAGTATAATTTACCAGTATTAATTTAGTATTATTTATATATTATTATAGGGTAGCACTTTACAATAAGTTAGTTAACTATATTAGTTAACTTTAACTAAAAACAACATGATTTTCACATGTGCAAAAACACATGTGAAACATACTTTGCACATGGGAAATTAGGTTTTGGAACAGTTCTTATGTGAAATTTATGTGATCACATGTGGAATACATGGGAAATTCATGTGGTTTTTCTGTAACAATAAAAATACTTCTACAGCTTTTATTAATCTTAGTTAATGATAATCTCAACTTTTGCTACTATGTTTTTAAGTTCAGAAGTTGTATGTTAACAGTTAATGCACTGTTAACCGAGTTAAATTTAAATACCAATGTAGTGACCTGTGCAGCCCCTCTTAAGGAGCTGTGCCGGCTAAGTCAGTCGTCTGCTCTCGATTCGCTCTGGCGGTACTTTGGTGCCATACGTCATAGTGACATGGCGTCGGTGCTATATCAAGTCGGACAGAATTTCTAACTGGCATGCACTGCTTCAAGTCAACCACCAATTGGTCTGGGCAGCGCTGCATGAAATCGAACAAGCCTAAAGAGACCGGACAACACCGAAGGTCCCGGAGACCAAGGCAAAGCCGTGGTGACGAGCGACCAAGGTGGAGCCAGGGTGCTCGAGGAATGAGGCAAAGCCAGTGCGACTGAGGACTGGGGCAGAGCCAGTAGGAAGAGCCAGACAGGGCCGAAGGGGTGGAGGGATGAGGCGTAGAAGAAGGCCCGGAAGCCCGTGGTGAAGGAAGAGTGGCAACTGACCAAGGCAGAGCCAGAGGAACGAGGAAGCCCGGTGAAGCCGGAAGGATGATGAACGCAGGCAGAGCCAAGTGAGTGAGGAGCCAAGGTGGAGCCGACTGGTCGATGGGCTGAGGTGGAATTATGGGCTTGGAGGTTCAAGGTAGAGCCAGAGGGTCGACACACCAGGGTGGAGCTGGCAAAGAGGTAGGCAGAGAGTTCACTCATATCAGCCTTGGTACTTTGGGCGGGGCTCCATTCTGTGCCCTCGTACTCTATGAGAATATCCACAGGAACGGGCACAGGGACTGGCTCACACACCTGGTCACACTGTACTTCTGGCTCAGGCTCCGGGACGAACTTGGCCTTGGGGGTATTCTCCTTAATGAAAATGATGGCCAACTCACGCACCTGGTCAGACTGGGCTTTCCATAGCTCTGGGTCTGCAGTGGGCTCTGGCTCTACCTCCTCATGGGGCTTTGTCTCTTTGTTCATGGTGGGCTCAGGCATTGAGTCAAGAGTGGGCTCAGTTGTGTTGACCATTGGGCTGCTGATTGGGGGCTTGATCTGTTGATTCAGACCTGCCGAGAAAAACCTGCAGAGGCTGATGTCTTTATAGTGCATGAAAGGGACCAGATCCAGAAACCTCTGTGTGTGCACCTCGAGGGACTGATCCCCCTGGGAGAGAAGGATCCAAACTGCTGCTAGTTCCATTCGTTTGGGCAGATCTTCTGTCATGCACGGTTTGACAAAAAGATGGAAATAAAGGCTGAATCTATTTGCAAGCAGTTCTTCAATCAAATCAAACTCAAAATTCTTCTTCTTCAGGATATTATGCAAGAAACAAATACGAGAAACAGAACAACCACCTATTAGAGACTAGATCTGACAAAGAAAGTAACAAACACGTGGCTACAGATACACAGGGAAACACTAGGGACTAAACGGGATAATTAACAAGACACGTGTAACACATGAGGGCAAATCAAAAACCATGGTAAATAATGAACAGGGACAAAGGAAACATTAACTAAGGTCATGTTAGTGGTATTATAACAAAGTGGAAGCAATTGGGAACAACAGCAACTCAGCCACGAAGTGGTAGGCCACGTAAAATCACAGAGCGGGGTCAGCGCATGCTGAGGCGCACAGTGCGCAGAAGTCGCTAACTTTCTGCAGAGTCAATAGCTACAGACCTCCAAACTTTGTGTGGCCTTCAGATTAGCTCAAGAACAGTGCGTAGTGAGCTTTATGGAATGGGTTTCCATGGCCGAGCAGCTGCCTCCAAGCATTACATCACCATGTGCAATGCAAAGCGTTGGATGCAGTGGTGTAAAGCAAGCCGCCACTGGACTCTAGAGCAGTGGAGACGTGTTCTCTGGAGTGACGAATCGCCCTTCTCTTTCTGGCAATCCAGTGGGTGAGTCTGGGTTTGGCGGTTGCCAGGAGAACGGTACTTGCCTGACTGCATTGTGCCAAGTGTAAAGTTTGGTGGAGGGGGGATTATGGTGTGGGGTTGTTTTTCAGGGGTTGGGCTTGGCCCCTTAGTTTCAGTGAAAGGAACTCTTAATGCTTCAGCATACCAAGACATTTTGGACAATTTCATGCTCCCAACTTTGTGGGAACAGTTTGGGGATGGCCCCTTCCTGTTCCAACATGACTGCGCACCAGTGCACAAAGCAAGGTCCATAAAGACATGGATGAGCAAGTTTGGTGTGGAGGAACTTGACTGGCCTGCACAGAGTCCTGACCTCAACCCGATTAGAGCGGAGACTGCGAGCCAGGCCTTCTCATCCAACATCAGTGCCTGACCTCACAAATGCACTTCTAGAAGAATGGTCAAAAATTCCCATAAACACACTCCTAAACCTTGTGGAAATCCTTCCCAGAAGAGTTGAATCTGTTATAGCTGCAAAGGGTGGGCCAACTCCATATTAAACCCTACGGATTAAGAATGGGATGTCATTATAGCTCATGTGCATGTAAAGGCAGGTGTCCCAAAACTTTTGGCAATATAGTGTATATATATATATACTTTTTTTATTTCACCTTTATTCAAATGTTTGAAAAAAAATTAAAAAATTCACCTTTTTGTATTACACAGAAGAAAGGAAGTTTGAAACAATGAGGGTGAGTTGGTGAAATATCCATTTAAAAATGTCTTTAATTTATGATAGCGTTAAATGAAAGAATCACAAATTTGTGTACACTTTCAAAACACTCTTTTTTGGTTAAACAAACACAACACAAATTTACCTATACATACATTTTACCAATAGACCTACTGTGATATACTTTGATGTGTTAAATACTTTTAAACAGTCTTGATGATCAACAGAAAACAGCATTTCTTCATATTAATGGTGATTTTGTTATGTTTGTGCTTTGCAAATGATTTTGTGTGTCACTGTGTAATGTGCAATGCTGTGTTTTTTCTCATCTTCCATCATGCATTGTCTCCATCGTGTAGACTTCTTGAAAATAGTGCAATCCTGGATCAGTACGAACGGGCTTCAATGAAATATGAAAATGCGGACTGGAGATATACACCAGCATGATAATAACATGGACATTTTAAAGACAAATTTATCAAAACAACCTGCAGATGTAAAGGAGGACGTGGATTCAGTAACAAAGGAAGTGACTGTGATGAAATCGCTTTAACATGTAGCTCCTAATTTAGTTGCATTACCGTTTGTTTTTAAGGTTACTTATTAAGGATTGCAGAACATTACATGAAAGTTTGTTAATTTACATGGAATAAATGTGAATCAGTGCTTTCAGGACTGTTGTAGTGCATGCATTTTATTGTCATGTCTTGCCACCAAACGTCTTTATATTTGTTAAAATGCTTATAAGACATTGGATATTTGTGACTTTCAGCAAACACTTTCTATCCACATATTTGTCTAAATCTTCAAAGACACTTTAATGTTAAGATTTGCATGCATATTTTCTTTATCATTTTAAAGTGAGTGACTGTGCATTTAGGTACAGTTCAAACCCAAGACTAATTTATTGATGATAGGTTTAATTACTATATATATATATATATATATATATACACTCACCTAAAGGATTATTAGGAACACCATACTAATACTGTGTTTGACCCCCTTTCGCCTTCAGAACTGCCTTAATTCTACGTGGCATTGATTCAACAAGGTGCTGAAAGCATTCTTTAGAAATGTTGGCCCATATTGATAGGATAGCATCTTGCAGTTGATGGAGATTTGTGGGATGCACATCCAGGGCACGAAGCTCCCGTTCCACCACATCCCAAAGATGCTCTATTGGGTTGAGATCTGGTGACTGTGGGGGCCATTTTAGTACAGTGAACTCATTGTCATGTTCAAGAAACCAATTTGAAATGATTCGAGCTTTGTGACATGGTGCATTATCCTGCTGGAAGTAGCCATCAGAGGATGGGTACATGGTGGTCATAAAGGGATGGACATGGTCAGAAACAATGCTCAGGTAGGCCGTGGCATTTAAACGATGCCCAATTGGCACTAAGGGGCCTAAAGTGTGCCAAGAAAACATCCCCCACACCATTACACCACCACCACCAGCCTGCACAGTGGTAACAAGGCATGATGGATCCATGTTCTCATTCTGTTTACGCCAAATTCTGACTCTACCATCTGAATGTCTCAACAGAAATCGAGACTCATCAGACCAGGCAACATTTTTCCAGTATTCAACTGTCCAATTTTGGTGAGCTCGTGCAAATTGTAGCCTCTTTTTCCTATTTGTAGTGGAGATGAGTGGTACCCGGTGGGGTCTTCTGCTGTTGTAGCCCATCCGCCTCAAGGTTGTGCGTGTTGTGGCTTCACAAATGCTTTGCTGCATACCTCGGTTGTAACGAGTGGTTATTTCAGTCAAAGTTGCTCTTCTATCAGCTTGAATCAGTCGGCCCATTCTCCTCTGACCTCTAGCATCAACAAGGCATTTTCGCCCACAGGACTGCCGCATACTGGATGTTTTTCCCTTTTCACACCATTCTTTGTAAACTCTAGAAATGGTTGTGCGTGAAAATCCCAGTAACTGAGCAGATTGTGAAATACTCAGACCGGCCCGTCTGGCACCAACAACCATGCCACGCTCAAAATTGCTTAAATCACCTTTCTTTCCCATTCTGACATTCAGTTTGGAGTTCAGGAGATTGTCTAGACCAGGACCACACCCCTAAATGCATTGAAGCAACTGCCATGTGATTGGTTGATTAGATAATTGCATTAATGAGAAATTGAATAGGTGTTCCTAATAATCCTTTAGGTGAGTGTACATATACATATATATACATATACACACACACACACACACACACACAAACCCGATTCCAAAAAAGTTGGGACACTGTACAAATTGTGAATAAAAACAGAATTCAATGATGTGGAAGTTTCAATTTTCAATATTTTATTCAGAATACAACATAGATGACATATCAAATGTTTAAACTGAGAAAATGTATCATTTTAAGGGAAAAATAAGTTGATTTTAAATTTCATGGCATCAACACATCTCAAAAAAGTTGGGACAAGGCCATGTTTACCACTGTGTGGCATCCCCTCTTCTTTTTATAACAGTCTGCAAACGTCTGGGGACTGAGGAGACAAGTTGCTCAAGTTTAGGAACAGGAATGTTGTCCCATTCTTGTCTAATACAGGCTTCTAGTTGCTCAACTGTCTTAGGTCTTCTTTGTCGCATCTTCCTCTTTATGATGCGCCAAATGTTTTCTATGGGTGAAAGATCTGGACTGCAGGCTGGCCATTTCAGTACCCGGATCCTTCTTCTACGCAGCCATGATGTTGTAATTGATGCAGTATGTGGTCTGGCATTGCCATGTTGGAAAATGCAAGGTCTTCCCTGAAAGAGACGACGTCTGGATGGGAGCATATGTTGTTCTAGAACTTGGATATACCTTTCAGCATTGATGGTGCCTTTCCAGATGTGTAAGCTGCCCATGCCACACGCACTCATGCAACCCAATACCATCAGAGATGCAGGCTTCTGAACTGAGTGCTGATGACAACTTGGGTTGTCCTTGTCCTCTTTAGTCCGGATGACATGGCGTCCCAGTTTTCCAAAAAGAACTTCAAATTTTGATTCGTCTGACCACAGAACAGTTTTCCACTTTGCCACAGTCCATTTTAAATGAGCCTTGGCCCAGAGAAAACGCCTGCGCTTCTGGATCATGTTTAGATATGGCTTCTTTTTTGACCTATAGAGTTTTAGCCGGCAACGGCGAATGGCACGGTGGATTGTGTTCACCGACAATGTTTTCTGGAAGTATTCCTGAGCCCATGTTGTGATTTCCATTACAGTAGCATTCCTGTATGTGATGCAGTGCCGTCTAAGGGCCCGAAGATCACGGGCATCCAGTATGGTTTTCCGGCCTTGACCCTTACGCACAGAGATTGTTCCAGATTCTCTGAATCTTTGGATGATATTATGCACTGTAGATGATGATAACTTCAAACTCTTTGCAATTTTTCTCTGAGAAACTCCTTTCTGATATTGCTCCACTATTTTTCGCCGCAGCATTGGGGGAATTGGTGATCCTCTGCCCATCTTGACTTCTGAGAGACACTGCCACTCTGAGAGGCTCTTTTTATACCCAATCATGTTGCCAATTGACCTAATAAGTTACAAATTGGTCCTCCAGCTGTTCCTTATATGTACATTTAACTTTTCCGGCCTCTTATTGCTACCTGTCCCAACTTTTTTGGAATGTGTAGCTCTCATGAAATCCAAAATGAGCCAATATTTGGCATGACATTTCAAAATGTCTCACTTTCAACATTTGATATGTTATCTATATTCTATTGTGAATAAAATATAAGTTTATGAGATTTGTAAATTATTGCATTCCTTTTTTATTCACAATTTGTACAGTGTCCCAACTTTTTTGGAATCGGGTTTGTATATATATATATATATAACAAATGGAATGACACTAAGCCCTTCCCCTCCCCCATAGTTTACTTCTGTACTTACTAACTGCATGCTAAAATCATCAAATTTATAAGATTCCATCTATGATTAAATTAAACTATGGAATCTTTCCTTTACATAAATAATTTTTTTAATACTGCTTCAGTTGCTGATGTTTAGGACAGATGAAGGATGACAGTAAGTTAACATTTGCTACATTTTAGTAGCACACAAACTTTGTATGTTAACTGTGTTCAAACTTTTGTAGAAGCCGAATCACCAATACGAGCTCTGTCTAAGAACAATAAACTATTATTATAATGACATTAGTAATTTATAAATCTTAAGTTTATTTTTCATGCTTTTGTTTGTGTGATCCATAAACCTGCAATGAATATCAGATGTGATATCAAAAGAGCAAAATGCAAAACCCCAAATGCAACATCTCTATTTCTTTCTCTCTCTTTCACACACACACGTTGGGTTTTCATGTTTTATGGGGACTTTCCATACCCTTACACAAAAGAACTTTAAGTGTGCAATTGGTACACTTCTTTTAAACTAAAAATAAGAAAGTGTACTTTCAGTCTACCTTTTATGTACTTCTCAGAAATATACTTAAAATTACACTTAAGTATTTTTAATCACCACACTAATTAAAATGAATTGTGAGTATTTCTGTCTGTCTGCCATTGTCATTACATTTTTGTTTTAAAATTTAAACTATATAAACAAAAGAAAATAAATGCTATTGAGGAATGAATGAATTTACATTATGGGTGAATTTCCACTTTCTTATTATATGTAGACAAAATGTCATCTGAAGTGGAAGGCACAAAGGTTTGTTTCAACTTTTTACTTCTATAAATTTTGATGTCACAGTATATACTTTCATGTTTTATGTTTACTTGTTTAAAATGGCATTTTATGTGTGGCATACAAAATTTTCATTGTGTACAAATTAATAGGCCTGCAGCCTCGCTATAATGTGCTTTAAAGGTGCAGTGTGTAGTATTTATGAGGATCTATTGATAGAAATGCAATATAATATACATAACTATGTTTTCAGTGGTGTATAAAGACCTTACATAATGCAGGGCTTGACGCTTACTTTTTTCCCAAGGAGCACCTGAGCTCCTAAGTTGAAAAATTTAGGAGCGCATTAGAAACTTTCAACTAACTATTTCTGCATTTATATATATAAAACACACTGTAACATTTTTGCCATATTAGTGTTATTTTAGTATCACTGAGATACTATATAGTTTTTGTTAATATTTTGAATTCAATTTAATTCTGCTTTCATTTTAATTTTAGTTAAAAGTTTTAGTAATTCTGTTGTTTTGTCTTTTTTTGTTTTTGTTATTTTTTTAAATGTCTGTATAGTAGTCATTTTTATTTCAGTTTTAGTTTGGTACATCAGGTTAATGAAACTAAATAACAGATTAATTTCAACTAAATTAAAATAATAAAAGTTTGTTTTGTTTTGTTTTTTTCATTTTATGTCAGTTAACATTTATTTATTTCAAATAAAGAGATTTTTTATGATTTTAGTTTTTGTTAGCTATAATAACACTGATACTAGTGAAATCTATATATTTAATAATAAATATGTGTCAAATAATCATAGTCTTTCCTTCCTGTGACAGGGTATCCCAGACAGAAGCTACAATAGTTTACTTTAAATTATATGGAAATTAAATTAAATTACATACAGTTTGTTTAACCAAATAATAACCGGGGTGGAAATTGGGCACACTGTGTGACTTTTATTTAATAAACAAGCCCGAAATACACTGGGACTCTTATTTTGAAATGTCTTTGCTTCATTATCGCAGGCCAGGACGCTCATTCAAATTCAGATGAGGGAGATAAAATATGCGTTCTTACAACCGTATCCAACATATTACAGTATAAACACCGTAAAGTAAACATTGTCATAATTGATCAGGATTAGTTAATAAGCAATCGCTTGGCATAAATGTGCGCTATTCATTGATTATGAACTGATCTCAAGCAGTCTGAAGCACTGTTGCGCGAGGGAGCCGAGTAGAACACACAACAGGGCTTCACGTTTCAAATCCTGAACGTGGCGCTGTTGTGCGATCTACTGGCTCGCGCATTTATTTAATCATAGCCTTTTGAAGTTTACTAATCATATTAGGCCGTATTGCGATTAATGTTTTTTTCATCCCCAAAATATAAGATGCCTTAAATGACCATTAAGACGCTTGTTATGATCTTACATTTATGAAAACACGTGCTCCAAAATACATTTTACAGTTCGCACACATCTAATGTGAGTGAAATGATCGCACTGTTGAGCCCTGTAATGAACTGTTATGTTTTTAGTACCTTAGAATGAGCCATTTATATCTACATACACCACGGGTCCCCTTACAGTAAAGTCACCATTTTGTGCCGCCATGTTTCTACAGTAGCCCTAAATGGACAAACTGCTCTACAGAGCGCTAGCTGCTCTCTGCTGTCTCATGCGACGACATCTTTGTCCCGTGTCGGCCACCGTAGCTTCTCTATGTGCTTTGAAAGGGAGGGGTGAGCGTTTGCAATTCGCAACCTCACCTCAAGTTGCCGCTCAATTTACACAGTGCACCTTTAAATGCAGTAAGCAACTGTTTTTAACATTGATGATAATAATAAGACATTTTTCTTGAGCACCAAATCAACATATTAGAATTATTTCTGAAGAATCATGTGACACTAAAAACTGGCGTAATGATGCTGAAAATTCAGCTTTGCCATCACAGGAATAAATTGCATTTTAAATAATATTTAAAAGAGTTATTTTAAATTGCAATTACTGTTTTACTGTATTTTTGATCAAATAAATGCAGCCTTGGTGAGAATGAGATTTTGAGATTTCTCAAAAATACTGAAAAATGATACCAACCCCAATCAACGGTAGTGTACATATTCTTTTAAACATGAATATAGGATGTGAATGATCTGAAGTTTAATAGTATGTTAATTTCTTTACAGGCTATTACATCATATCCTAGACCTCTCTTTACTGACATCTTGTGGAAGCAGCCTCAAAGAACTCGAAGGGGTGACAAGTTTGCTTTTTTTGTCAATTTTTAGAATTTGATGGGGAATATCTTGACACCGACTTGTGTTCTAAAAGTAGCTGATACTGTGAAGCTCTTGGGGACTAAAACAATTTTTCAGACACTGGACTGAAACTGAATATACAAACTGATGTACATTTTTCATTCAGTGGAATATGAATAAGACATGTTTTTGTTTCCTCTGATTTGATGATTGTAATGCTCAGATTATTTTTCAATACAAACTGTAATGTCCTGAGTAGGTGCATAACCTTTTTACTTTGCAGAAAGCATAGATCAAGACCTTTAAAATATTGTCAAACCATACGGTACGATACTTGAACCAACTGATAAACAGGTAGTTTGTAATCCTCCTGGTCAGGGGTGATTTTACTGTGACTATTGCCTAGTTAGATGTATCTGACTAGCATCTCAGATGTTTAAACACAAGACTTGTTCTCTTAATGTTCAACATTAAGGTCAATTATGGTCATGTCTATGCATACAGTAAAATATAAGTGTGTCGAGTAAGATTTTCAAAGAATTGGTATCAAGTTGCTTACTGGTAAGAAATGCCAGAATATTTCCCTTCTACTTACGATTTGAGAAACAAAAACCTATTAATTTGACACAACGTATTTAGTTAATATATTCAATTGATGCTGGACAGATTGTTTTGAATAAAGTGAAACAAACGTATTCTTTTGGACAAACTTTGGAACTTTATTATGAATGACTGAATTTATTATGTATGACTGAATCAACTATTTATAGTTGATTTTATATCTTAGTAACACTAGAAAGAGGTTTTTAGAAAGGACGCTTGAGGCATGTGTTAAGATAGTTGTGATATATACACTAATTACAAATAATAAAACAAATAATAGTATCTATACAACATGAATAAACTATTTAATTTATTCACTTTAATTTACCCCCAAAAATAAGTAATTGAGACAAATTATGTTCCACAAACTTTATAATGTTGCCATACTTGTATTTCAGTATTTCCGATATACTTTATAAACTTTCAAATGTTCAGATTATGTTATAAAACGTGGTCTAGTCTTGTTTTTGTATTTAAAAAGATATGAAATATTGACCAAATGGTGAATTAAGGGTGATTGGGAAATGAGGTAGAGTTTATTTTCTCGCCTAATGAGTGACAATAAAAACTTTTTTGCTGAACCTTAGCTGTGAGACCACATAATCAAAATTGGATGCCCTCATTGGTGTGACACCATGTAGGTGGGCGGAGCATACAACAAACAGGAAGTTGACCCTGAAATGCATTAAGTGAGAAAAATGACTGTGGCTGCATCCGAAATCTCATATTCTGTTAGGTACTTATTTTAAATAAGTAATTACTTCACGATCGCTAAAAGTATGTTCTATATATGAATGTGTGTAGTATGAATGTAATCCGGTGTTGTGCCGAATTCTGACCCCCGCCAAATTATTACCCCCCTGGTTGGTTTAGGATTAGTAAGGGTGAGGGGTTAGGATTAGGCAATCAGGTAGTGACTTCAACGAGGGGTGTAATAATTTGGCAGGGGGTCGAAATTCGGCACAACCCTGGACGTACTACATTCGCCATGTTGTCATTGTCATGTGATTTACCAGTGTCAGTTATGTCGCTTCACTGTCATTCAAAAATCCTCTCCAGTGGCCCCATGGGATAGTAAAGTGTCCATCGTATAGTAAAGTGTCCATCGTATGCACACTTCAGAATCTCACCGGAAGAAGTAGGGTATAAGTGGTACTTTTTGCCCACTCTGTTATGAGTACTGTGAATTCAGACATACTTCTTTTGTCACATATGTTTTTCGCCTACTATGTGATTTCGGATGCAGCCATAGCCTAAGCTTTTGCTACTTTTCATGAGGTCATAAAATTGTCATAACTATTTTACATAAACCTTTAATGGAAACATGAATATGATGTACTACTTCAACAAAATCAGTGAAATGTGTTAATTTCATGTTTCTATTTTCAGAATTAGTTTTTTTTTTTTTTTTTCAAACACAATTTGGGTGAATGGGACAGAATGATTTTGGGTAATTGGGACAGTGCTTAAAGGCTTAGCTAATTAAGAAAATGATTAACCTTGCAATAGAGAACCTTGTATATGCTCTAAATTTGTTTTTCCCAACCTTTTGTGCAACCCCCAATCAACTACAAAAATGTTCATAAACTAGCTGGATTATGCTAAAATAAAACAACCTAATTCTGAAAAACACAGTTAAACATTTTATTACTGATTTTCATTCGTGTTTCCATCAAAGGTTGGTGCAGATAAATGTGTTTGCCAAACAGCTTGTTGGGGATGGGGCCAACCAACCTTTCATCCAAATGTTACCAAAAAAAAAAAGTTTATTTTTGTTTATGAATTTGGGGCTTGAACTTTTTTTTTTTTTACTTGTTTATACTTCAATGACTTTCGGACTTCAGGCCTTCTTTTACCTCAATTACATGTGTTGTAGGCTACTGTATGAATTGTGGATGAATTTATAAACACTGAGAAATAAAGTTCAACAGAAATAAACATGGACTCTTAATGATGAACAGAAAAAGGAAATCTTGCATATGAAATTATATCAAAGTATGAACTAACTTGTGTAATAAATATGTTTACACTATAAGATGTGCTGTCCCAAGTTGGGCTCGGTTTACATAAAAGGGTATGTCACACATCCTTTCATTACAATATAAACTTGTTTCCTGTTCAAATGGATAGGTAATGTCTTCAGTATTACAGAAATGTGTAGTGTGTTGGGCTGATGTGTTTGACTTATGGCAAGAAACCTTACACAAGGTGGAAAATCAAAAACCCAATCACCCTTAAAGGAGTTGTTCACTTTAAAATTAAAATTACCCCATGATTTACTCACCCTCACGCCTAGGTGTATACGACTTTCTTCTTTCAGATGAACACAATCGGAGTTATATTAATGTCAGTGATTGTTGAGATAAGGGACAAAACATGTTTTAGATGTTAAAAAATAAAAACTAACACTACATTATTAAAAATCTGTATTTTTGTAGACAAAGGTCTCAGATAATGAACCATGTAAGGGAACAGGCTTATTTCTAAATGTTTTTTCTAAAAAAATTATATTTATTCACTCCATAACTTAATTTGTGTCAACTCCGTCAGACACACTGAAAAGCATGCTAATTTAATTGAATCCATCCAAAAACAATGTAAAATCTTCAGTTATGTAATATTGGTTTTCAGTAAAGGATCTAAATCATAAAATACATTCTCTGTTTATTTTTTGTTTGCTTTCACACTATTATGAACAACCCAGTTTCTAAATTCCTTAATTCTCCTCCCTCCTTTTAATATTAAACATATATCACCAATGTTCTTAGGTAATTAAGACATAATATCATGTAGTTCCATTGATGTTTTAACATTTTTACACAACAAATTGAAAAAAGAATAAGACATTTCTTTCAAAATTAATAAAAACCTTCACCTGTCGGTGTAAAATACTGATAGAGTTGACAAATACTGACGGTGTTGACAAAGGTTGAGCTAAGGCCAAATATACAGTATATGTAAATAGAATCATGAAACAGCATTAGATGAATTCCCCACATGCAAAAACATATTAAATCACATTATACAGACTTTTTGAGAGCACTTGTCAACTATCAGACATAAAACCTGACGGAGTTGACAAAATTGAATATTTTTCCACCTAAACCACGTGTTGTACAGTGGAGCAATTTAGTTTTTTTCCTCAGTTGTAGCTGCCTTAATAAACATATAAAAATGGCAAGATTGATCGCACAACTATTTACAGAAACTATTACACTGCGATGACGGTGTAGGATGGCTTGAGGGTGAGAAGCCTAAATCATGGGGTAATTTTCATTTTAAAGTGAACTACTCCTTTAATTCCTATTTTATTTTGGTTACATTATTGTAATTTTAGGTGTGGTTTCTAGAATTTTAAAATGCAACGTTTTGAAATATTGTAAAAACGTTTTGTGTATGTTGTGTTACAGTTAAATGTTTAACTACCATGAGATAAAGGTGGTACTAAAGAAACGCATTATTCCCAGTCCGAAGACGTGACCAGCTCCGAATATAACGGCACGTGTTGTCATCTGTAATTACGACACGACATGGTGTGAACTCAGCATATGTCCAGTGATGAAAATCTGAGACGCCTCTTCACGTGAATTGGTACTTTTATTTTGAAAAGTTAAGGCAGAACGCGTGAAGCCAAGGACTAATGCCATCCAACTTCGTAAAAGAGACATGTGAAAGTCAGCATTAAAACATGTTGAAGTGATACACGGTATATCGTTTAGATTAACAGCATAGACAGGCCATTTATACTAGAATCATGATGTATTCTTTCTTCAGAATCGGAAGGACGACAAACTGTGTGCAGCACGTATTAAAGCGTGTGCACGTCAGACTGCCACAACAGATATCAGCTTTGCAGACACAAACGAATCTATGTTCTGGGTCAAACTGGACATTTTATCACACTCGCTCGCTTTATACAGGAGTTCGTTTCTGTAGCAAGAGCGATGGACAGAAGGACACTGACCATGTGTCAGTTTCCAGAAGTTCATACACACCTCCAAGCCCGTCTGCAGCACAGAAAGGTACCACAGTAACCATCGTTTCCGTCAAAATACTATAGTTGTACCATAGTTGTGTATATTATCCTCGACAGTTTTGAAATGTTGTATGATTAATTTTTGTACATTTATTTTAATTCTTGTCTAATAAAATCAATCAATCAATCAGTTATGGTTAGGAGTTGCTATTGCCAACCACTGTCACTAGTAAAAGTAGGCTATAATGAAGCAAAGATGCTCAAAGCTAGTTTTTAAAGAAATCCCAACTTAGTTACATAGTAGTTACAGTAAATATGATATTTTGTCAGATATTTTGTAACCTTGATTTTTATAAGGAATTAAGTTTTAGGATTCATTATAGCTAGTTAGTAAGCGCATGTCTGATTATATTTGTCTTTCCTCAACAGTCAAACAAGCCGGCAAAGATTTCACTTATTTGATTGTGGTGCTCATTGGACTCGGTGTAACAGGTGACATGTTTGATTTTATACAAATCAGGGTTGGATTGTGGACCATCATGCCTTAGGGCCTCAGACCACCAGGGGCCCGGGGATCATACTGCACAAGAAGACCATCAGAGCTCCTAGGCACCAAAATGCATTTGCTAATGACATCTAAAGCTTTTAGTTTTTAATTTAATGTTTTGTTATGTGCTTTTGTCACACATATATATATATATATATATAAAACATACACTCACTTTTACACTTTTAGGCAAAAAAAAAATGGTTATTACTCCTAGGTCAAGCCAAAAATGGCAAAATATTTAGTGGTCAATTAACGGTAAGGAAATGAGCAAGAATTGCACAAATACTGTAGATAAAGTAACTTGGCATGGAATAGCTTTCCCTTTTGTTTTCTTTAAAAGTTTAAGCCGTGTGGGTAGACTTGCAGACAACTTTTTAAAGGAAGAAGAGTCCACTCAATGTTGATGGCTTCAAATAGTTCATGAGTATTTGAAAAATGTTTCCCAGTAAGTTTGAGTTTAATGAGACCAAATATTCACTATAGGGTTCAAATCTGGACTCTGACTAGGCCAAAACATGAGCCTGATGGACTTGTTCTCAAGCAACTTCTCGGTTGTCTTTGCAGTTTGGGCAGGAGCATTGTATTGTTGAAAAATAACATCTGATTATTCCTCTTTAGATAACAACTTTTAATTTGTGGGAAGCAAGCTATTCTGCAACATTCTCCTGTACTACAAAGCATTAAATGACTGCTCACAGTAAAGTAGCTCAGCAATATGAGCTGCTAAAAAGGCTCCCCACACAATGACTCCTCTTCCTCCATGCTTCACTGTGGTAGAGATGCATTTATTATTATATTTCTCACCAGATTTTCGAAGACACTACTCTGGAGCATCACTATGCAACTCATGTTTCTTTGTGATTCATCTCTCCACACACATCTTCCCATATTCTGCCAAAAACTTCATTCTGTCTTTGATGTTTTTCTGAGACAGCAAAGGCTTTTTAAGTAGTGCATTTGCTTAAATTTTGCTAATTTCCTGACCAATAATTTGTGGTTAAGACAATTAAAAGCTTAGTGTTTAACCATTTTGGGCTTGGCCCGTTTTTTTGCCCAGTAGTGTGTGTCTAAGTTTTGTAAATGTATGATTTTCATCTAATATTTATATTTTATTTTAGCCTTATTTCAGTTACCAAAAACAATTTTTATATAGTTTTACACTGATCTAAAGACGTTTGCCCGGGGCCTCATGTGACCATGATCCGGCTCTGGTTCAAACATCTAGCTGATGATGCCATTATAATCAAAGATCAATTTAAGATCACCTGCTCTGACATTTCCATACATGTGTATATGTTCAACAGTATAATAAATAATCTGATTGTCATTCTTATTAGGTGGACTGCTGTATGTCGTTTTTCAAGAGCTGTTTTCCTCTTCAAGTCCCAGCAAAATTTATGGAAAAGCTTTTGAGAAGTGCAGATCTCACCCAGAGGTCAGCAAATGGTGATTAATTTGTTATGAACTACGAAGATAAACACACAAAAAAATATGTTAAATGCATGAATAAATCGGGTATTTGCTTTATGAAAAGGTAATTGGAGCTTTTGGAGAGCCCATCAAAGGCTTTGGGGAGACCAGTCGGCGTGGCAGAAGGCAACAAGTCAGGTAAAAGTTTTAATATCAATAAATAAATAAAAAAACTTTTTTACATCTCACTTATGCTTTTCAGTATTTTTTCTTTAGTCATGTAGAGTACATGAAGAATGGAAACAAGTACATGCGGCTGAAATTTTACATTGAGGGATCTGAACCAGGATTACGGGGAACTGTTCATTCAGAATCTAAGGAGGTACAATGCATCTCAGTGTTAGTTTTGTGCAAAAATAGTGTTGATAAATATATAACAAACTGCTTTTTCTGTCTGACAGAATCCCGAGACTGGAAAGTATGAATTCCGGTATATTTTTGTGGACATTGACGCGTATCCCAAGAGGACAGTCGTCATTGAAGACAACAGATCAAATGAGTTTTAACAGTGTTAAACACATATTAGGAATTTCAATGGCAGACATTCATTAAAAAGCTCTGAATTGAAACTGAAGAACCTGCATTTATGTCGCTACTCGGATTAATCAAGCTTGGATTTGTCATGCTTGAATTTTGTTGCATTGATCATCACAAGGTTTCTTTTAGACTAATGGAAGTGGGTGATCTACTGTAGATATTTGGACATGGGAGTGCTTGTATTGAAACATCTTGTATTTTGTACAAGAATTTGCACGATTGTTTTATATAATATGTGGTTTGAAATTAATAAATAACTCAGCTATAAAATTAACATAGAAGAGCGATTTTTAATTAATGTAACTTGAATAGAGGTAAATAAAGCAATTTGATACCTTTTATTGCAAATGGTCTATTGTTCTTCCTTTGCCTGAATTTTTCTGAAGCATTTAAAATATAAATTAATATATCCTGTTTCTCTGTTCAGAATTTTGTGAAATGTATTAAGGTTTTTTATTGTCATTGTTTTATAGAACAGAGGAATAACAACAAACATATGTAACTGACATATTTATACACATACATTTTATATATATATATATATATATGTGTGTGTGTGTGTGTGTGTGTATTAGGGGTGTAACAATATATCGTGTCACAATATATCGCAATAAAAAATGCAACAATATGTATCGTGGATAGTGACAATATTGTGTATAGTTCACCCAACATGAAAATTACTGTGAGAAAAACATTCACATTTAAACAAAATTCACATTTACAGAGTTTTAGTGTCAGTACATAACTATTATATATAATGTTGAATATAATGCAATGGCGGAATATTTGTGGGTCCTGATAATGCCAAATGTCTTACTGTACATTATTTTAAATATATCTAGTCAGTGATAGAGTGTCGCCTAAAATAATTCAGTATTTTCAGCTTCAGAATCATGAATATTTTAATTCTGGTGTCACCATTGCCCCGTGCATTGGGTTACCAGCACCAGGTTCAAGCCTATTCATTTCCACCCCCAATGCAATACCAAAAATAGCATTTTAATCAACAGTACATTTTCTCTTAACTAGTATGTCTTTTGAGTATCGCAATAATATAGTATCGTGAGATCAGTATCATAATATGTCTCGAATCGTGTCATGAGGGTATCGTTACACCCCTAATATATATATTAAATGAACCCTTAATTTTACATATGCAGGTAGTATGCTAGTTAAAATGTGTTTTTTAATGTCCAATTTTTTTATGCCCAGTTTTTCTGTTGCAGCAGGTCTCTGATGGACCAATGAGAAAATACCTTGACCTGAGACTGTTGTAAGTCTTGCATTCATGAACGCCATTCAGTGCCCGGTAGATGGCGCTTTAGTACTATTTTGAAAACCGAGCTGGAGAAAAATATTTGATATTACATATAAAATATATAGGCCTACTGCTTTGAGGTTGAAAGGCATCATATTAACAAATTTAAATTACATGTACACATTATAATTATAATTTTATTTATTTTTTATTATTATTTACACTTACATTTAAATGATTAAATTACAACAATAAAAACTTTTAATTTGGCGTTCCTCTCCCATGAATCCACGGAAGTACGGACGCCTTGCGAGACAACAGAAGAACTACAACAAAACCACCTTCGTTTGCTCATGGAAAAAACACAGCGCTCAACATTTCTCGGAAGCCCTCTCAAGTATTAGCATTTACTAAACAGAGAGAGAGGGGAGCCACACTCGGCCTACAGGCAGCCAGTGAACCCGAGCTGTTTGAAAACATTACACCTCGGTGTCCGTGTTTGTATTTTATAAAGGTAAATGTATTTATTTTAGCCCGTTAGCAAAGCGACTTCCTCTTGTGTCTATGAGGAGCAGATGCTTCGCTAGCTGTCTAAACTGGATTATAACGCTACTTATAACGCGTTTACAAGGTGAGCTTATTTTCTTGATGAAAAGTTGTATTAAAGTCATATAACTAAAATGGGCTGTAATAAATCCCAATGAAGGGTGCGCGTGCTATGTAATGTTTGTTTGTTTGTTTGTTTGTTTATTTATATAGGCGAACTAAGCTTGTGGGAGTTTATTTTCAGTTTTCTGTTTATGTAACAGTAACCCAACCCCGTGTTACACAGTATATTGAAAATAAAATCTCTTTTAAATGTTTCTAGTATGACTTTAAGAATCTGAGCTGCTTTAAACATGAGATGATGAATTTCGAAATGACATTTTCCTATGCAGACTGCCAATAACTCTTCTTGGTTTTTATTTCAGTTTGACAGCTTGGAAGCTGATTATGGTAATTGATACCAACTGGTGAGAAGCATGGAGCTGTACTGGTACATGTAAGTTTTAGGGAGACTGTTGATGTGATTACAGTTGTATTGTCTATTTTTTTGTTTTAACATTGCATCTTTGAATTTGTTTATTCAATTTTGTTTCTGTTTATGGCATGTCTGCAACGTGTTGTTATAATAGCAGTTATTATCAATTATGCGTATGTCTCTGAGACTTTGAACTTGTGCCTTATCTTGTTTTAGAGTCGTCATAATATTTATTATGATTAAGATCTTCTTCTACATCTGCTGGTATCGCTCAAGGCAAAGACAGCTTGCTGCGTACCTCAGCAATCCCCGAAACGCTCAGATCGTCATTGTGGGAGGACGTGCGTACCTGCACCAGATCTGTGAGAGACAAAATGTGAGTAAAACTACAACTTCAATTCAGTCAGATTCTTTTTTTTTTAAGGTGTGGCGGAGTTGGCTGTGCGTCAGCCGCTGCTGATATAATCGCTCTTTGGAAGAATGGCATAGTTTAGCTTCCTGTGTAGTACAGTGTGGGTCTCCACAGTTCAGTGTACGTTCAGCAAAACAATAAGACAGACTCAAGTGAAATATGTTATGGTAACTTCTGTTGACCTTAAATGGCATTTCACAGAAGATTTGACTAGGTAAATGACAGAGAGACTGATAAGCAGACAAATCTTTTCCCCTTTGATTAAACACTTGTCGGGGGAAGAGGAATGTTGTGATTAAGCAATAAATATGTATTTAAATCCACTTTGTATAACCTCCATCACTGTTCAGTCAGAGTAGATGCACATAGATTACACCAAAATGAATATAAGTTTTGATAATATAAGTATAATATAAATAATAATATAAATATAAGTCTTATTTTCTCTTTTTTTTTACTTTTTCATTTGAAAACCGTTTGTCATCAAATAAAGGTAAGTATTCGTGTCAGGACGGATAATCTTCCTATTTAATGTTAAAGGGTCAGACACATTGCTGTTTATACCTGGTATTAACATGCATCTCAAATGCTTCTCCTGCCACCCCTTTTGATCAGAATTGAAGGGAATTGATTTTTAAAAATAATCATTAAAAAAAGCTCCATTAGTATATTTATATATTTGAGCTGCACGATTAATTGTTAAAAGATCTCGATTCAAACATCCACTCAATCTTATTTCTAAATGACAAGTTCAATCACAGTGGAATATTCACATGTGCGTTGACGCTGTCGCTAACCCAGAGAGAGCAGTTGTCATGTATAGGTGTGAAACGGCTTCTTTTTAACCACACAGTATCATTTTTTCTGTCTTGCAACAATTCAAATTATCACAGAAGTACTGGGATAAAAGTTTATAGTTTGGATATAAACACTGATGTCTACGGTAGCGTAACGACGCTTCAAATAAAGATTGTATCAATTACATTTGTCGCCACCTACTGGTGTAACAATTAGAGCCCGACCGATTTAATGGTCTGCCGATTTTATCGGCTGATATGAGCCGGTCGCAGATATATCGGCATCGGTGTATATGCCGGAGATATGCCACCGATATGAACGCGCACCCAGGCATGCCCACGCGTCTCACAGCACGTGAATATTCACACAAAATTATGTCAAAATGCCTGTCTTGTCGAGTATCATCGTAAACATAGTCGGTTATGTCTTAAGTGAACGTAAACATGAAATTTGACACTTGCCAGTCACCGCTGGCATTTTTGGTCATTTTCACAAGTTTCATGGCCCACAGGATATCTTGTGTGAATAGCTGAACATCCAATATATCAAATATTTTTAACAGCACTTGAATGTGGGTAAGTTTCATGAAAAAAAGCAACATTTTGAGCAAAACGCTGAGAAAATTGCGTTTTTGTCAAAGACTACATACAGATTGGATTCTTAACGATGATCAAAACACAGTTGGAGTCGATCAAGTCCATCAACACCCTCAAAGCTTCACAGTCCTATAGCTCGTCCTGGGGAGACATTTCATTCAGTAACATTAGGCCGTTTTGATTTATATGCCGTTTAATGTTGATGATCGTGTTATTTTACATATGCATCTGCTTATATGAGATCGCTTATTTCTGCTGCTTCTTCGCCTGTTTTGATCAGGAGATTCTGTACTCGTTCAAGAGATGTGTAATAGCGCCCCCTACCGTATAACAGTGAAAACATGGAAAGCCGGAAAATCTCGTCAATGGCAGGGAAGCGTTTTCTCATAAAAGACGAGATAACAAAAGACAGAAAAAAAATGACTCACTGCTCTTGACTGAATGACTTTAATAAGGGTTAATCTATATTTACACAGTGAAGACTATGAAGTGATATTTTACATTTGATTACTATTTCTGTAGCCTACCTGAAAATCTAGTTTAGACCTATGAAAATCCTGAAAATAACTGTTTTTCATTTGTATTTTTGTTCTGTTGTATTTATGTACAATGTATGTATATTATGTACATACTGTATTATATATACAGTAACAGTCAAAAGTTTGGACACATCAATGGGAAAGTGTGTCCAAACTTTTGGCTGGTACTGTACTATAATATACACATAAATAATATTGGCCAGTATATATTGATATCGGACTTTTTTTACTTTCTAATATCGGTATCGGCATTGGTCCCCAAAAACCCATATCAGTCGGGCTCTAGTAACAATGTTAAAAAATGTATTTGTCATTGAATCATTCAAGAGATTAATTTAAAAACACTGATTTATCCAGTAATGAACCAACTTTTGAAAAATATATAATTCATTCATATTAATTAAATATATTTTTTAAATACTCTGCAGCAATTAACATTTTGTCAGAACCTCTAGTAAATTACATGTTATTTTGTTAAAGGCACAATATGTAAGATTTTTGGATTAAAATATCCAAAAACCACTAGAACAATGTTATATATTTTGTTGACTTGTGCACTTACATTATCCCAAATGTCTCCAAGAATGTTTAAATCCAGAGAAATAAGCTATTTTAACCAGGACACGGACCGTGTCCGTGTGTCGCCTGTCAATGACATCATACCCGCATTACCCTCGATTTCCCGTTTTATTTTGTAGAAACCATGGAAACACCAAAGATGCTTTAATATATTATGTGTTTTATTAGACAGGTGAGCAGCTGTTTGGATACATTCATTGACAGAAAACTAATTATTGTTATATATAGCTCAACACAGTTAGTCTTATTGTTTAAATCTCGTTTTCTTGATTTACTGCGCGTACCATGTTTTACCATGCCTAATATCGATCTAGCTTAACATAACTTTCAACACACTCAAATGTATCTAATATGATAAAACAGCGCTGCGTTACCCCACATACGCATGACCGGAAGAAGCGGAAGCGGTCGTCTGCGGCATAATAAAAGCTCCGCGAAATCAAGGCGTCATCAAGCTACGCCTTTGTTTTGAATAAGCGACCTCTAGCGGCGAAAAATTACATATTGTGGCTTTAAGTTGTTTATTTGGAATCGTGGGAGAATCGCAATCTCTATTTTAAACAAAAAATGATGATTCTCAATTATCTAGAATCGTGCAGCTCTAATATATACATATATATGCACTTTTTTTTTAAAGAAATTATTACATTTATTCAACAAAGATGCATTAAATGGATCAAAAACACCAAATCAGAATATTAGAATGAATTCTGAAGGATCATGTGACACTGAAGGCGAGTGATGGCTGCTGATAATTCATGCTGATAAAACATTTTAAAATATATTAAAATAGAAAACAGTTATTTGTTATAATATTTCACAATTTTACACTGGATTTTTGATCAAATGCAGTCTTGGGGAGCATGAGAGATGTCTTTCACCATCATTTAAAAAAAATGAAAAAAAAAATTTGAACGGTAGTGTATATACTGTATATTCATGTTTCCAAATGTTCCTAGGTTTTCTTTTAAAAGCAGCCACAAGCAGTTTAAAAACCCCTGTTTTAGTGGAGATTGACAGATGAATAGGCGGCCCTTCACTGTTGTCCGGGACACATCAGGACTGATTTTACACTATAAATGTTAAGGTGTCATACATTTTTGAATGTGGGTTGAGTAATTTGGACCCTTTTGACACGTTTGTACACTTAAACATGTATCTGTAATCGGATTACCCAAAACAGATCTTAAATGGCATCTTAGCTTACAGGGGAATCTTTAATATATCTGAAAACATGAAATTTGAATCCACTCACAGGTTTCAGTTTGCTTGGTTTTCAGACTGAATTGGAGTGCGCATTCAGTTGAAATTTGCAAATTTTCAGTGTGAGTGCATGTTCTGTCTGTCATTTATCTACAGGGAGATTTTTGGTGAACTTCCACTTTTACTGTTTCACAACACCATTTTTGACCTTGGTGCTCTGCATTTTTTTTTTGACTCATGATGTAAAACGTTTCACTCTCTAAACTCAAAGCTACAACAAGGATCCGTTAAACCAAACCGATGGCAGGAGTGTCAGGTCTCGAGTCTGTGTTATTCGCACAGGCCACTAAATGTGTGAGCTCTTCTGTTCAGAAGAATAGTTTCTCTTGTTGGTGCTTAGCACTTGTCAAAACTAACCAGTACCTGTGAAAAATCCAGAAGCAGACTAGATGGAACAAGAGCAGGACCCACAGCTAAGGGCCGTGACCGTGCTGACAAAACCTGTTAGGAATGTTATTGGTTTTTTTGGCAGTTTGATTAAAGCGTATTCACTTGTACAGTCAAGTTATGGTATCTGTGACTGCATTATAAATGAGATTTCTTCAAAAGAGTCTGAAGTGTAGAATGTGTTCTCGCTGTAGCTGTTTTGAAGCTGTAAGGCTACATTTTAAATTCAGAAAAAGACCTTTGTTTCTAAATGAAAGCATTCAGAAAAGCATCTGGAAGCAATTTGTAGCACAAGTATTGAAGGCTGTTTCAAGCCAAAGAGCTTTGCCATTCAAATAAGGTTGCTATTTTAATATTCCACTGGATATTTTTGAATAAAATGGACATTTATTAGCCCTTTATACCATTGCAAGCTGAATTTGTATAGGATGTATGCCTATAAAAATGTTCTAGATTATCTTAGCAGTCGTTTTCTCTTTCTTCAGATATGGGGAGAATGATATATAGGCCTATTTTTAGAAACCCAAGCTTCCTGTAGTTCTCCATACAGGAAATGCCCTTAATTTGACAACAAACAGTTCAGATAGATGAGAAACGTTTGCCCTGCTTACACATTCACATGCCAGTAGTTGTTTAGTTGTTCTTACTGTAGTTTTATAATGCAGTTTGCCTTATTAGGTAATTTGTTATGGCGTGCTGATATATCACATAATGGTTAAATGGTAACTTGTTTAATGGTAAACAAACCGCTTTGTTGAGCAATAGTGTAATCACGAAGGGAAATACCGGACCATTAAGATCCAACCTAAAAAAATACCTTCTCTTTAAGCTAATTTTCATGTGAACTATATGACATAAAAAAAAATGGAGAACTAGAGAACTGTCTCATATCTTTACTGAAACTGAGATAACATTGTGTTTACCAGCCAAACTGTGACCCCAAGGTCTTGTAGGTTATAAGTACATATATAGGCCTGGGCAAGAGATTGCACAATTCCACCATTTAACAACAAGCATCAACTAGATCTTGTTTCACTGCCACATGTATTTAAAATCGTCTTTAAGATGCTTCTTGTGTGTAATATGTATGATTCCCATCTGATTGTGGGTGTTTAACTCCCACTGCTGCTCTGCTCCACAGACATCAATCTGGCCCAGTTGGTACGGAGTTCAGGATGACGGCTCGGTGGGCGAACCCTCCGCCTCTCTTCCACCATCATCCTCGCTGTCTCAACTGGACATGCCTCCTCCATATGAGGCAGTGTCTGGAGGTAAGACTGACTCACTGTACGACTACACCCTAGTCTGCAGAGGGACAGAAATAATTTATTTCAAGATTATTAAGATGATGTAAAAGTTTGTACTGGACCACTTTAAATACCACTGGTACCCAACAAGAAGTATTATTTTATTGTTGTTGTTTAATCTTTTTTTTTTTCCCTTGTGAATTTCTCTGAGACCGTACATTACACAGTTTTAGGGACTGACATCACAATTCCAAAAACTGTAATTTTAGGGATTTTGGGGAATTTTAGGGGGGTTTTTTTGTTTCATTTATTTTGTAACTATCAAGTAGTATTTGATTTGACTGGATTATTTATTTCTTGTAAGTTTATTTCTTTTAAATTCACACCTTAGTACAATTACAGAGTTTTAAGGAATATGAATATATATATACATATGTGTGTGTGTGTGTGTGTGTGTGTATAATATATACATACATACTGTGTTTTTTTTGTTTTTTTTTGCTGTGTCACAGGATAAGCCTTAAAGTGCCCCTATTATGCTATTTTAAAAGTTCCTAATTTTGCTTTGGAAGTCTGCTACAAGTTTACATGCATCAAAAGGCAAAAAACATTTTTTCTGATAATATACATTGCACATCATCTAATTTCTCAAAGAGTCTGAAAACTCAAAGATGCAGTCTCTTTTAGGGCTGCAACTAATGATTATTTTAATAATCGATTAGTTTGCTGATTATTTTTTCAATTAATCGGATAAAAACCCATTTATTTTGACAAAACACACTATTCCACATCTTGCCCAATGCTGTCCTTCAAACAAACGTGCTATGAAAACATACATAGTGAATATATCCAAGAATTAACCACAGTTTTACAACAAATAAAACAAGCAACCAAATAAATTTAAAAAAATATATATATATATATTTTAGTTATTCCATGGTAACCACAAATTAACCATAGTTTTGCTTCAATCCATAGTTTAACGATGGTATTTGTGTAGTTATACAAATGGTAATCAATACGCCAAAAAACATGGTTTTAGTATAATTAAACCATGGATATTTTCATAAGGGTATATCTGTGCTATACATTTACAGTTACTAAGCAAAAGGACTGTTTAAATCCCTACGTTAAAATGATGTTAAAAAAAAACAGTGTTAGCAGATAAGAGGAATGTTCTGCAGGAACACACACACACACGCACACACACACACACACACACACTCGCTATACGGACAAAGTAACCTGTTACTGTCATTTCTTTATCCTGTAATAGGCTATAAGAAACGTCTTGCATTTATATTCAATTACACGCTGTTATCTCTTTACAGTTACTACTCTCATAAAATATGCAAATTACATGTTGACTTTTAAACCTAAATTTAGCGTCCAACAGCAGATATTTCAGCTAAATTAATGTTTTTGCTCTGAATATTAATTGTCTCCCTCTCTGCTGTGTTCTGTCTGTTTGACGTGTATGCGCGCGTGCCCGCCACACCCGCGCTCGTTCAGCGAAGTTTGAAGAGCAGACTGTCTGTCAGGACACGCTTTCATGTAAAATGGAAATACTCACGTGAATTAGTAACATTTACAGATAAGGATATAATCTGTAAAATGAACGTTTTGTGCTGATGACGCACACGCATCTGTCAGAGCGCATGAGGGTATGTTAAACGCTACTGCATTCGCTTGAAGCTTAAAATAAAAACTTCTCATGTTTTGGGCACTTGGATCATGTACCTTTCCTGCAGCTGCTCTGTTTCCACTCCACTATTTCTAGATGCATTTTGTCCATAGAAATGCGTTATTCAGGGCTGTAATTTGGCGCTACTGGTGGAAGCTTTGCGTACAGAGAGCAGAACTGACTAATCAATAATGAGAATCATTGTCGATGATTTTCATTATCGATTATTATCGATTTTATCGACTAGTTGTTGCAGCCCTAGTCTCTTTAAACCCTCCTTTCCATGAGCATACTCTTCTCTGATTGGTCAGAAGGCACCGTCTGCTGTGATTAGTCTACCCGCTTACATTGTGTGTCGGAAACGAAACACCCATTACCATATCTGAATTTCAGCTCCGGATCTTCCTCAGCACTTGTATGCACAGTGATACGAACAGTAGCGATGGCGGTTTTTTTTAATCTTTAAAAATTTGCAGACATTTTGCATACACACTGCATAAGGTAATATTCGAAAAAGCATAATAAGGGCACTTTAATGAAACCATTTTGTTTTATTAAACCATTTGACTGTTATGCAGTCATAGTTTTGGTCAATGGAGTGTTACAAAAAGTTAACCATAAACAATGGCATAGGGACTTGTCTGCTAATCATTTTCTAGTTGCATTTTTAGCATATTTTTAGCTCTCTGTGTATATGCCAAATTCCAATATTGTTGCAGCGTACATGTAGACTGTGCACTTAAAATCATCTCTGAAAGTGCTTTTCCAAGTGATCGTACACAGCGCAGCTGGAATGTAAATGATTAAATGTTTGTTGAACACTGACGTTCTTTTGTGTGTAACAATTTAAGTTCATCTCTAAAAAGAAATCTCTCCACGAGAAGCTTAATACAGTAATGGTCGATATGTTTACAAGAAAATCACCAAGAATACATATATGGTATGGTGAGGAGGCTGTCAAGTCTCAAGGATTAGACCAATGCTAAATACGTCACATGTCTCTTCACCCTAATATGAGAAACAGCATTTCAGTCACATTACATTTCTCTAGGGAAAGTCTTGTGCTTTCACCTACTATGCTGTATGCTCTGTAAATGGTTAACAGGGACAATTTTATGACACGAGGGAACAACAGTTGGAGAGTGGGCCTGCAGACATCAGCCATCCCAAATTAGAACAATGCTTCTTAATCGGCAAGTTTTGTAACTGACACGCTGAGAAGGATGTTTATGAACACCAGCTGCCAGATATTGACATTTAAGACACAAAAAATATTTAAATGAATTTGGCAATCAAAGCTTTTTGTGTAGGGTTTACTTCAGTTCCGTTTCTGTGCTGAGACCGATTGTTCATTCAGAAACAGAGAAGGAAATCTTCGGGTGCTTGTGTGGATTGGCAGCAAACGGAAGAATCTGGCTCCATTCTTCTGTATCATTCTGTTGCATTTCCCCCTTTTCCCTTTCCATTTGTACTCTCATTATCTCTAACAATGTCTCATGAGTTTATAAACATCGGTTTTCGTGCATGTAGATCTGTAAGTGTCTAAAAGAACTCCAAGAACAAGACAGGAGGTTGAAGATGCAACACATGCATATACTTTGTTTCCTTTGACCCAGAAGAGTGAAAGATAATACCTTCCGGGCAGGATGTGGTTTTTGTCAACCTTCAATGCCACATCATTCAGTGTTTCCACCGTCTCTTGATATTATAGTGAAGTGCTGATGGAAACCCCCCTTTCTCCAAATGCTGTGTGTAGTTTGTGCCACCTGTTTTGTGGAATTATTTGGCAATATTTGCTTTTGTTTGCTGTTAAAAGACCAAATAAGGCATTGATGGTTTGCAGTGGCCTGCAGCATGAAACAGGAAATGATGTCATTTAAAAAAAAAAAAAGAATGACCTTTCTATTTCGCATGCATTACATTGATGAGTCATTGGAAGGTTTAGTTGTGCAGACAGTAGCTGAGTCTAGTCTTATTACTGTTATTATTCTCTCTTTTTTTTAATAATGAATTTGTTTTTTTTAGTTAATCAATAAAAGTTTATTTGTTTTGATATCTCTTTATTTACACTTTTAAAAGTAGATTTAAAAAAATAATAATAGTTTTTTACAGAAATTAGTGTAAAATTGCTAGCATCACATTATTTGTCATTTTACTGTAAAACACTGAAAAAAAATAATTGCCGTATAATTTACCGGGTTCCTATGCAGTTTCAAAAAGTATGGAAATTGATTTGAGTAATTTCCAGGTCTGGAAAAGTATGGAAAAATAATTTCCAGACTAAAGTGTTTCCAGACTATTTCCCCTATTCAGTTTCTTTTTTCTAAAATATAAAATTTAATATTTTCTAAAAACAAAATAAAATTATCATACAAGCAGTATAATTTCATGGCAAAAGTCTAGTAATTGTTTAGTGATTGGTGAACACGACTGAATTAATTCAAGGCACCAGTTTTATTATACAAAATTGTTTGTCTTTACCATTTATGTTAAATATGGTCTGAAAAATGTACAGAGATGTTTGGAAAATTGAGTCTGGAAAAGTATGAAATTTTGAAAATGTGTAGGAACCCTGAATTTATGGTTGAAAAATGATATTCCCAGAAGTTCTTACGTGAAACTTCACATATGATTTCTTTTTATAATTCTTCTCGCTTATGTTATCAGTAATGTACAGTAGGGTGCTTTTGTGTTGAATTTTCTGTTATATGATAACAGAAAATTCTGTTATCATATATATCATGTGGCTTTCTATTTTACCACCTGTATTATTACGCTGGTTATCAGTACATTTTAAGGTTAAAATGCAGATTTTGGTACCTCAAGAACATTGGTATATTAACATTACATCACTTAAAGAAATAAAACAGTTGTAAAAATATACAGGCACCAATATGCCATTCCGTAATACCGGAATCATTGTCACAATATTTTTTAACCATAGCTGACATTTTTTTACTGTAAATTTAACAATGTATTTTACAATGGAAAAACATTTTTACGTTGTCATTGTTTTTTTTTTAATGTTTTCTTTGCCTTTTTTAAACCTTTTGCATGATCATTGCGCTCTCTCGTCTTTATTTTGTGCAGCAAATGACCTGAAGCCTCCACCATACAGCGAGTACGCTCAAAACGACGATACTGACGCATCCCTGAGCATCGCCATCCCGGACACCAACGATTCCAGTGCAATTAGCGATGCCCCACCCCCTTACACGCCCAGCATCACCTCTCCAGCCAATCAGCAAGTAGACAACCACAGCCAATCACAACCGGAGGGAAGTTCAAGTTAAACTTCTTTCAATATAGAAACACAACGAGGGCTAAGTTAGCCCATCTAGTCTTGTTTTTCCATCTGGACTTATTTTCTTCTCAAGCAAATTATACAAAGAAAAAAAGATTTCACATTGGCTGTGGATCTTGCTCGTTCTCTTATGACATGAGAGAATTTGGATAGTGCACAATAGGCAGTATAAAGAATGAGACTGGCCTGATGCCATCTTCTGGCAGAGTCGAACACTGCTCTGCCCACGCTGGTGTACCGGTGCTTTCAGTTCACCCATGCCTTATGCTCATTTCCTCCTGCAAAACCACAGCGCATAGCCATACGGCAAACACGGCCATTTCGATATTTTTAAACGATTACTTTCACCATCATTTATTTGCAGCACTGTTGAAGACTAATGTGTGGCTGCTTGAGGAACTGTAAATAGGCTAGTGGGTTGATTGGTGCCAAGCACATTCTGCTTAGACAATGTCTTCGACACATTTCTTTCTTTTCAAAAAGTCCCAAAGGGAGAATTTAAAGGTGTAGTTCACATAAAAGTGATTTTTCTGTCATTTGCTCACCCTCATGTCATGACTGTATGTCAATGGTAACCAAAACTGTTAACAGTCTTCTTTTGTGTTAAACAGGAGAAAGTTTTACAGCGTGACATTTGGAATGACATGAGATGAAATGATGATAGAATTCAAATTTTTGCCTGAACTATCTCTTTAAAGTATAGAGGTCTAGCCTCAGGTTATTTATAACCTCAGTTTATATGTGATGACAATTTCAAAAAAAAAAAAAAACCTTTGCCCTCTGAAGCACTTTTAATGTGTGGTAATTGCCTTAATTCCGTCTGTTAGTAAGTGTCCAATATTCCTGGATCAACCAGAGCCGGTGTGGATAATGTGGCTAACGGTTATGACTTGTGTAAATGTGTGCAGTCCTACTCTGTGTTGTATCGCTTATCAGGTTTAATGTAACACACTGATGCATTTGAGATCACGGTGACCTTATTAACAATTTCTGCTAACCGAAATAGACCTTCCATGTGTGTGTAAGTGTGCGCGTGTGTGTGTTAAGGCATATGTTACGTGTGATGAATTCAAACCGAACTTCCTTGTGAAAATGTTTATGTGCTTTGGTGAGCGCATTGTCATCTCTGTGCAATTGGTAATATATCAGGTTCACATAATGGGATCAATATTTTTTGTATTTAAAAAAAAAAAGTCCACATGAAAGGATGTGATTTAAGTGTGCTTTTAGAATATGCGTGTGTAGTTCTGTCCCCTGAAGAAATTCACTATGTAATTTCATTTAATCACAATTTGATTTAAAATGCTAATCCTGCAACACGTATTATCTCATTTAAACTGAAGTACTGTATATGCTATTTTTGTATTTATGGAAAAACCCTTTGAATCTCTTTCGAAAATAAAGATTGGTGAAATGTCATGTTTGAAAAGAACTAATTTCTCCAACAAACTCAATGGTTTCATACGTTTTGTTCAGTGGCATCAGTGATATGTGGCATTAATCTCACAGCTGCATTTATGTATTCAGAAATACAGAAAAACAATAACATTGTGAAATATTATTACGCATTTAAAATAACTGTTTTCTATTTAAATATATTTTAAAATGTAATTTATTTCTGTGATGGCAGAGCTGAATGTTCAGCATTACTCCAGTCTTCAGTGTCACATGATCCTTCAAAAATCATTCTAATATGCTGATTTGGTGCAACATTTTGGTTAAATATTGAAAACAGTTTAATATTTTTGTGGAAACTATAAAGTTAAAAATAACAGTATTTATTTGAAACAATAGAAATCATTTGTAACGATATAAATGTCTTTACTGTCACTTTCAAACAATTGAATGCATCCTTGCTGAATAAAAGTATTAATTTCTTTAAACAAAAATGCAATAAATCACAATAGAATACTACATACTGTATATTATTCATTGCAAACAATGTTTTTTTAAATACTGGAAATATGACAATTCCATAATGTGCAGTATATATTGTATGCTATGTTCTTTAAAGGCACAATATGTAAGATTTTTGGATTCAAATATCCAAAAAAACACTAGAACAATGTTATTTATTTTGTTGACTTGTGTACTTACATTATCCCAAATGTCTCCAAGAATGTTTAAATCCAGAGAAATAAGCTACAGTGGGGAGAACAAGTATTTGATACACTGCCGATTTTGCAGGTTTTCCTACTTAAAAAGCATGTAGAAGTCTGTAATTTTTATCATAGGTACACTTCAACTGTGAGAGACGGAATCTAAAACAAAAATACAGAAAATCACATTGTATGATTTTTAAGTAATTAATTTGCATTTTATTGCATGACATAAGTATTTGATACATCAGAAAAGCAGAACTTAATATTTGGTACAGAAACCTTTGTTTGCAATTACAGAGATCATACGTTTCCTGTAGTTCTTGACCAGGTTTGCACACACTGCAGCAGGGATTTTGGCCCACTCCTCCATACAGACCTTCTCCAGATCCTTCAGGTTTCGGGGCTGTCGCTGGGCAATACGGACTTTCAGCTCCCTCCAAAGATTTTCTATTGGGTTCAGGTCTGGAGACTGGCTAGGCCACTCCAGGACCTTGAGATGCTTCTTACAGAGCCACTCCTTAGTTGCCCTGGCTGTGTGTTTCAGGTCGTTGTCATGCTGGAAGACCCAGCCACGACCCATCTTTAATGCTCTTACTGAGGGAAGGAGGTTGTTGGCCAAGATCTCGCGATACATGGCCCCATCCATCCTCCCCTCAATACGGTGCAGTCGTCCTGTCCCCATTGCAGAAAAGCATCCCCAAAGAATGATGTTTCCACCTCCATGCTTCACGGTTGGGATGGTGTTCTTGGGGTTGTACTCATCCTTCTTTTGTGTGGAGTTTAGACCAAAAAGCTCTATTTTTGTCTCATCAGACCACATGACCTTCTCCCATTCCTCCTCTGGATCATCCAGATGGTCATTGGCAAACTTCAGACGGGCCTGGACATCCGCTGGCTTGAGCAGGGGGACCTTGCGTGCACTGCAGGATTTTAATCCATGACGGCGTAGTGTGTTACTAATGGTTTTCTTTGAGACTGTGGTCCCAGCTCTCTTCAGGTCATTGACCAGGTCCTGCCGTGTAGTTCTGGGCTGATCCCTCACCTTCCTCATGATCATTGATGCCCCACGAGGTGAGATCTTGCATGGTGCCCCAGACCGAGGGAGATTGACCGTCATCTTGAACTTTTTCCATTTTCTAATAATTGCGGCAACAGTTGTTGCCTTCTCACCAAGCTGCTTGCCTATTGTCCTGTAGCCCATCCCAGCCTTGTGCAGGTCTACAATTTTATCCCTGATGTCCTTACACAGCTCTCTGGTCTTGGCCATTGTGGAGAGGTTGGAGTCTGTTTGTTTGATTGAGTGTGTGGACAGGTGTCTTTTATACAGGTAACGAGTTCAAACAGGTGCAGTTAATACAGGTAATGAGTGGAGAACAGGAGGGCTTCTTAAAGAAAAACTAACAGGTCTGTGAGAGGTGGAATTCTTACTGGTTGGTAGGTGATCAAATACTTATGCCATGCAATAAAATGCAAATTAATTACTTAAAAATAATACAATGTGATTTTCTGGATTTTTGTTTTAGATTCCGTCTCTCACAGTTGAAGAGTATCTATGATAAAAAATTACAGACTTCTACATGCTTTGTAAGTGGGCAAACCTGCAAAATCAGCAGTGTATCAAATACTTGTTCTCCCCACTGTATTTTAACCAGGACACGGACCATGTCCGTGCGTCGCCTGTCAATGACATCATACCCGCGTCACCCTCGATTTCTGGTTTTACTTTGTAGAAACCATGGAAACACCAAAGACGCTTTAATATATTATGTGTTTTATTAGACAGGTGAGCAACTGTTTGGACACATTCATCGACAGAAAACTAATCATTGTTATATAAGCTCAACTCGTTTAGTCTTATTGTTTAAATCTTGTTTTATTGATTTACTGCGAGTACCATGTTTTACCATGCCTAATATCGATCTAGCTTACAGCAGTGTGCAACAAGTGTCTCATAGTAGCCGCCGAGTGAACGCACAGAGTAGCATTATAACAACTTTCAACACACTCAAATGTATCTAATATGATAAAACAGCGCTGCGTTACCCCACATACGCATGAAATCAAGGTGTCATCAAGCTACGCCTTTGTCTTGAATAAGCGACCTCTAGCGGCGAAAAATTACATATTGTGGCTTTAAAAAAATACAGGAAGAAAAAAAAGTCAAATTTTGTGTATAGCTCTTAAGCCTTGACAGAAGACAGTTTCTCACAGTGGAAATCTTCTGGAAATGTAAGGTACATGCATTGTTTTGTATACTGCACATTATGGAGATGCATGTCACCTGGGTATGTTTATGCATACAGAAAGTTTGCATGTTATACACAGTTCACTAATAGTTCTGTACAAAGCCATACTTTGGCCACTACGTTCTGACACCACAAGGGGGCAGTAGCACATTATTCTTCAGTCTCGTCTGTTCGCTCACAGTGTATGGTTTCGCTTAAATGTTCTGCATCTTTATGATAACTTGCCGTTCAGATTTTTATTTTTAACAGCTGGCTCTGAATTCCATATTTCCATATTCATAACCCTGCAGAGCCAGAGCCCTATGTGCTTTGCTTCCTACTCTCTTGTGTGGGACGATCGAATCTGTCAAATCAGTGAGGTGGGTGGCTCCATGGTATTTTGTACAACTTTAACTTATAACTGAAGAATGCAACTTTGCGTAATGTTGTAAGCTATTTGTACTACAACAGATCCATCACATCACATGGAATCAAACACGTAAAGAGAATGTTTTATATATATATATATATATATATATATATATATATATGTTAACTGTAGATTTGGCCTGCCCATGCAGACAATTGTTATTCTGACCTTTATTTCAAATGCCCCAAACACACTATAGGTTGAATCAGATCCCAAAAATGAAGTACTTGTAATTACATTATATATTACATTTTAAAATACTCATTATCAGACTACACTTACTTTTTTTTTATTGATTACATGATTGCATGTTATTCTCACAATGGCAGTAAATTATTCATAATTCATTTATTCTCCCTACTACTACTTTAACTTTTAAATTTAGCTGGTCATGTGACTATCACTGAAAACTGAGAGCCACAGCATTTAATCACTGGATTTACAGAAATCATTTCACTTTTAGGTGTTTTCTAAACATGTCATATCAACTCCTGACGAACACATTAATAATTATTTGAATTATTTACAGTCATTTAACCATGTATTACTGTCTTTGGAAGGCTTTTGTCTTTCAAGCACTTCCAAGCATTTCATATTTACATGCAATCCCCAACTTTTTGTCAACTTGAACCTCTTTGGCCTAATATTTACTGGAAGTACCCCCTGAGATGTTAAAGGTGCCATAGAATAGAAAACTGTATTTACCTTGGCATAGTTGAAGAATAAGTGTTCTGTACATGGAACTGACATACTATGAGCAGCAAACACCATTGTTTCCTCCTTCATATGTAAATCTTGTGCGTGAAAAAGAACAAAAATCCCAACATAACACCGACTGTGACGTAACAGTCGGGATCATTAATATTTACACCCCCAGTCCCTGAACCGCTTGTAGATTTGAGCTTAGACAAGTCCAAAGAGGAGTACATTGGAAACAAGGTTAATTCTTTTTTAAATAACAAATTTTTCAATATTACAAATATTTACAGATGGTTATAAGGAACCTGTCAGTCAAAAGGTTGGGATAGGTGTATATATTCCACAATTTAAAACACAGATTAGTTTGAAGTTGCCTGATGAGATATCTGTGTACACTGCAGAGTTAACAGCTATAATAATAAGACTACAGTGGGTCGAACAAGTCAGACCAAATGTTCAGATTCTTCGTCAGCTTTAATTAGTATAGTACATGCAAGATCAGACAGAGAAGATTTATTAATGGAAGTATATTTATCATTATACAGACTGAAAGAGGCTATGGTGTGGTGTATTTCTGTTGGGTACCAGCACATGTTAGAGTATCTGGTAATGAAGTTGCTGATAAACTAGCAAAAAAATCATTAGACAAGAGGGAGGTGGATGAAAAAGGAGGCAAAATCGATTTTAAAGAAAAAGTTAATGAATAAGTGGCAAATTAGATGGGACAGTAGTAGCACAGGGAGATGGTGTTATAGTATCACACAGACAGTAGGGAGGATAAATTGCCAGGGAGGAAATAGGAAAGAAGTATTGCTGTCTAGGTTAAGACTGGGACATACAGGGTTGAAGTCAACACTGGCAATTATGGGGTTACATGAAAATGGATTATGCGATGTGTGTGGTGTATCTGAAAATGTATGTCATGTATTATGTATGTGTATAATATATTTCGTGATGTATTATTCAGTCATTTGAAGAATGGAGAGGATAGAATGAAGAATGAGGATATTTTAGGAAAAGGTTTAATGGACAGACAGCTATATAGAGCATTCATTAAGTTTGTATATGATTCAGGTTTGGAATTAATATGCGTGAAGCGTTAATCCCGCCATGAGGGATGAGTGTGGACGAAGGAGATGAACACGCAGCGCCGGATGAAGCTCAATGAAACCTCTATTGCGGGTATGATGAACAATGGTGATGTATGTGGGTTGATAGAGTAAGGTTCAACAAGAAAGTATAGATAGATTGTCAATGGTCCATTTGTGAGAAGGAAGATGAAACAGATTTAAACTTCAGACTTATCACCCAAGATTAATTTGCCATCCAGTACAGTAGGTGGCGATAATGCTCCTTAGGAGTTGATCGCCATTAAACAAGAAGAAGATTTACACCTCCAAAATTTGCTTATACCAGCCCATGTTCAAGGCCAGGCAGTATTAACGTGGACCTGCACAGCCGAATCATCAGAAGTTCTACAGGTATTGTGAAGAAGCAAGCAAGGACAATAGCGAAAATGGCAGATCATGGATATAAATATGTTCCAGGCTGTGCAGGGGATGTGAGCACGTTTCATACCCTTCCCACAGAACTGTTAACAGGCATGGCTGATTTTTATCTATAACAGGATACCGCACCAATTTAATTCAAAGTTGTTAGTTTGCTCTCACTAGTGTCAATTTCGTTAACGAAAATACGACGAACATTTTTTTCCATGACTAAGACAAGACGAGATGACACAAACGTCCTTAAACGATAACTGTGACTATAACAACGTGCAATATCGTTGACGAAAAAAGACGAGACTAAAATGTAGTTTAAAAACTTGACCAAAAATCACTCTTTGGTTTTGTCTGGGGGGAAAGAGGAGCGTTCATGCTTGCGGTTGCCAGATTTCAATAATTTAAATCCCCCAATCAGAGCTTTTCTGTTAAAAGAACACGTATTCTATCCTGAGTTTTACCATGTACAATCTGGCAACCATGTGCACGCGAGCGGATGATCTGAAAACACCAACAAGTAAGCTGCATTTCAGCAAGCTCCATTTGAGATTTTTCTACTTAAAGTGTCATTCAGGTGGTCTGTGTTCTGTCACGCCTCACGAGCCGTTTGTGCGACAAAATCTGACATCAAACCTTCTCAGCGATGAACTGTAATAAATCCAAGCATGGATCTCTCGACTATTTGCGATTGTGTTTGCTGAATAACTGCACTTGTGTGAGCTACTGAAATGAGCCTTGCTGTGAAACAGCCAATCAGAGCAGAGCTGAACATTATTATTCATGACCCTTCCAAATAAGATAATAACAGCCCATTTCATTCTTGGGACAAATCCTAGGGTTGTAAATGGACATGTGAAACCGTATCTGGAGTATTTTGGCCCTTACCTAAGCCACATACCTTCAATGTAGATATCAAAGAACAATTTAAAATATTGTATCAATGCATTCTATGGCACCTTTTAAGTTAAGTTAGGTAAACAATAAAATTAAGTCAATAATAATAATAAAATTAAGTTAATGTTTCTCTGATGTCGGTTAATGGTCACATGCAGGTAAACAAATTAAATATTTAATCTTTTTTAGTGTTTTTATTTTATTTTTAAAGGGGTCATGATGACATGGATCCTTTTTATTATTTTAATGTTCTTTGAGGTTCACTTATAATGTTAAAGACCCCCTGTGGTGAAAATCGTCGGCATTACTGAGAACGCCCACAAAAACGTCATATCCGTTTATGCCGTGGGGGAAAACAAGCCATTCAAATGAACGCGTGTAGACCTTGTTAGACGCATCATCTTTACTTTTTGTAATGATTACGATTGAGTTTTGCCTGGTGCAAAGCCGAAAAGTTGCTGTGTGGTGTTCTGCACCTCTAATAAGTAAAACAAGTTTTATACTGCCGAATAAACAGACAGAGCCGTTCGTCAATTCCGAAAGCCTGTGCAATACGTCCATTACAATTAAACATTTGCACTACATGATGCTGGTATTATTGTAAAGATGAAAAAATAACTGCAATGGCAAAAGTTTATTTAACAAAAACACCAATATATTTGTCACGGGATTCGAACTGTGTCAAAAAGGAGTTAACTTGTCGTTAAAGCAGCTTTCATGCAAGCTATCACATAGTGTGTGAGGTCATTAATGTACAAAACATTCAAACGTCTTCTTTATTTCAGTATGGGAAGGGCTTGGCTCATGTTTGTGCTCCAATACAAGATGATATAATCACATTACATGTACGACACTTGAATGACTTTTTCTCGTCAAAATGCATGACGCTCCCCCAAATATTACATGACATAAAAGCCTATCACCAAGTTCCTCGACGAAGACGGTTGCTATAAAAAAAGCAAAAGTAATTGTCAGTAATTTGAGAATAATATTGTGACACTGACATGTCAACTCCAAATTTGCTTTGTAAAATGTAAATGCTGAACTAATTTGTGCATGCCTGTACTAACAAGAAAAACGAATAAACACACAAAGCTACATGCATGCAAGACAACAGAAAACTAATGGATGTCTAAACTTTATCTAAACCTGTCACTGATGCCAAACAGCTCATCAATAACTGGATTTTAGGCCTTTGACAAATGTTTGTTAAACGTGGCACTGCGGTAAATTAACGTTTGACATTAGACTGCACATTTCATGTTTATATTCTAGCCCAAACAAATAACTTGCATGAACAAACGCCCTTTGCAATGCGCACGGCATATTCAGAAAAACATTTCATAGCACAAGACAAGTTTTATGATCGTTTTAAAATGTTAAATGTATGTAATACATACATTAAATCCATAAAATTAACGTCTTCAAAGGACTGGGTGATTTATGAAGTAGGCATGTCGTGATATTTGTGGGAGCAGCATGCATTTTGACGAGAAAATGACACGCCATTCCGTTGAGTCGTTTTTCCAGTCACAGGTACTGTATG
The DNA here is from genome assembly GCA_039654105.1 of Coreius guichenoti. Classification (NCBI taxonomy): domain Eukaryota; kingdom Metazoa; phylum Chordata; class Actinopteri; order Cypriniformes; family Gobionidae; genus Coreius; species Coreius guichenoti. Next base: position 17,202,237 of record CM077189.1, read on the forward strand.
GACAATCCGACCCAATACGGCTCAGTTTTTCTATATATCTTGCTTTGTCAAGCGGCAGAAGTGATGCTACATAGGCTATACTGGGTTAACGCCATGCATTTCCAGTGTGGGGGAATGGACTGTTTTCCCCCACGCCGACTCCGCCTCCACGCCACGCCCCCAGCTATGACACGACGCCGACCAAGTCTATGTTGTTTATATGTCTATGTGGTTTCTGACGTCACAAACTACCTTGTAACCAATCATGTCAACGTGCGGGCGGGCTTTAGCATATCATTAACTGCTGCAAGGCAGGGGAGTCTTAAGATAAGCCATTACTGGTATATATTTCTGTTGAAATTATGAAAAATTGTGTACATTTAGCAATATAGCGGGGTTAGTTATGTATATGATGTATATTACGATGTTATGATGAACTATATGCCTTTCTCCACTGACATTCTATGATATTAAAAACGTTTCTAAGGAGGCTGATTTTCAGAAGCTGTCTGACTCTGAGATGGCGAACTGGAACATGGTTTGTGTAACATTAGCAACACATTATTAGCTATTTGATAATGTAGTCAAGCAAAAGGCTAATCATATTAATTACCGTTATGTGTCAGACGTTGTAAAGAGCGATACCATTATACAGCGTTTATTACAGTAACTTGAGGAAAGTTGAGCGAGTGGATCTCTGAGTGGAGGCGGGGCTAATTTGCATACTCATGGCTCTGCATATTCTAAATGATGCAAGGGTGTAGAGTTACATTCAAGCTATTTTAAGGCATGAAGATTTTTTTTTTCACAGAAAAAAAACATTTAAATATGTAATTTTAGTGATCAAAGATGAGTTTTAAGGGATAAAAAGATTGACTACAGGGGGACTTTAATACAAGTGATGTTTTTTATTTATATAAAATATATATGCATGCAAAATATATAAAAACATTGTTCTTTATATTTTTATTTCATTTGTCTAACTCCCATATATATATATATATATTTTTTTTAACAGTTCTTGTTTCTTAACTTTCTTTGGAGTAATGTTGTTGTGTTTTTTGGGATGAAAACTAATGTCTAAGGTATAGAAAACATCTTTCAGGTTGTTGCAGTGGTCAGTTAAACCAGCACCAGAACACTTTCAACTTCCAAGCACAGGTTAGACTCATTAAATGTTTCATGTTGTTGTTGTTTTTAATGTTCATAACAGACAGGACTTAATTTAAACCGAACAGGTTGCTTTAATTCTCCACTGCAATGTGTTTTGACCCACAAGCTGAACTATGACTAATGAGCAGTGTTTGTACCCGTTCTCTTCACAGCTCATACTAGGAACATATAAGCTGCACCGCAGGCAGAAGCACTCAAGGAGAAATTAGTGACTTTGCTTTTGGCCACCCTGCAGGAACACTGGAGGAGTTGCTGCGAGCACCTGCGGCCGTCATCAGTGTTAGTCATGTGGATCTGGTGTGAGAAACAAATGAAACACACACATCAGACATCAGAAATGAGTCAGCGAATGGAGACTAGAGCTGAGGAAGCTTCCTCACATTTTCTCAGACTCATCTGTGCTTCCTCTGATTCTGTCAAATCTCCATTTTTGTTTTTTCTCTAGAGGCACAAAAGCTGATCTATTCTCTCTCTTTTCCTCATCTTAGTTGCTAGTGTGTGCTTATCAAGTATTCATTAGGATTATCGGATGAGCAGAAAATGTCATGTCAGAATTATTCTTATCCGCACAGTTTTTATGAGGGTCTGAACCAGATTTAAACTCTCTCCCAAACTGCTGCGTCTGTAGCAGCTTATGTTTAATTGCTAATTTGACATTAGCGGTAAGAGGATAAATATACTAAAAGTTATTGCAAAAATTATACCATTATATCACGTTAAAAGTTAGAACAGGTTTTACAAAGCGCTGAGTATTAGATTTAAATATTATTCCATTGTTATTCCAAATCAGAGTTATTAAAGATATAGTTAAACTAAAAATGAAAATTCTGTTATCATTTACTCACCATCATGTCATTCCAAAACTGTAGGACTTTTTTTTCTGTGGAACACAAAGAAAGATATTTAGGAAAAATAATTTTTGTTCACTGTGTGTAATTTTTAAATGTCACATAAATATATTGTATATTGTTATAAATATATATCAAGTCCATGTCTTTAAAAATTTCATACTGATAACCTTGTAAATAGGCACATTATAAATATATTTTGAAAAATCACTTGTTCACTTTTTCTGTATATAATATAATATATAATGTAATTTTTACCTCGTAAATGTGTCACATATACATTTAAAATTGATTGTGAACAGATTTCACAGTCTTTAAAGAGATGTCCCTGAAATCATTCTGATGGGTGAAGATGCGTCATGTAATAAAAACTAACCGTCAGATCTTGAGAACTGTGGCTCATGAGTGGCAGGACGTGGCTGTGTGTTCTAGTTGGCCAAGGCAGAACATCCATCCTCACTTAATGTGTAGACTACTGTTAGCCCCGAGTGCCAGTTACACTTATGAGTGCAGGAAGTTGCAGTGTCATGTTTTAGAGAGGCACATCAGTCAGGCTGTTTTAGTTGTGACAGAGACTCGTTCAGTTATATGGCTGTACTGCTGTCATTTTAACTTGAGCGAACACATGGATGCATTGCATGAATGGAAAAGAAAGATCACAGTAATATTTAACAAATGGACTCTTGTCACAGACTGTGATGACCCGTTTTTCCAATTGACGATTCTTAACGCAGTATTTATTATAAATTATTTATACATGAACATCATGGATAAATCTATCGCAACTTCCATTTCATGGTAAATTTAACATTGTAAATCTAGCAAGGTTTTTTATATTTTCATTTTTAAAAAATGTATGTACACCACTATGCTCGGTGTTTTCTTTTGCTTGGGAACGCAAAAAATAAGGTTTGTTGTCATTTACGTTTAATACTATTAAAGTTTATACCCAGATATGACGACGAATTCTTCTGAAAATCCCGGAAATGTGACAGCAACATAGTGTTGCCCAGATCAGGGCCAAATCTGGTACATGTGGATTCCCCGCGTACCAGATGTGGGCCGGATCTGGGCAACACTATGTTGCTGTTTGAGAAGGGTCAATCAGTAAATTACAAAATAGATTTTTAAAGAAATAATCCTACAAATGTGTAGAAAAAATTAATGTGCCATTGTGTTATCTTACCTGTCTTGCTCCAGTAGTAATGATTTATCTTGAACTCTGTCATGGCAACTAGCATGTGTAAACCTTAATTAAACAATTTAAGGAATTTATTCCTGTATGATATTACGCTGTACCCACATTGGACGAGTGGTTTGGAAAATGGATGGATGGATGGATGATTTAGCTGTGGGTGCCATCTTCTGGCGAGATGCAGGAATTCGTTCTCACAGTTCATTATGGGTATTCCCTGACCATTGAGTGTACATCAGTTGGACACTCGTTGCGGTGCATTATGGGATTGAATGAGTGCGCTCGATAACGTTCACTGGTTTGGGACACCACTACAAATCACTGTCCCCTCAAATAGTGCCCTATTTAATGGTATGGGTGTGATTACGGACACGTAGTCAGTCTGTAGTTTTCTTGTTGATTGTTCTCTGATTGTTCCAGGTGTCTTGTTCGCTAATTACGCCTTGTGTTGTGTATTTAAACCCCTGTGTTCATTGTTAGGTCTTGTCCATGTATGAATGTATCGTCGGTGTCCTCATCGCTGTTCCTTGGTTTTCTGGTGTTTTTCTGGTGTTTTTCTAGTTTATTTTGTACCTTTATCGTGATTTATTAAACATACTGCATTTGGATCCAGCTCTCATTCGTTTTGGACGTCGCCACCGTTACACATTGTGATTAGCATGCAAAGGAAAGGTTGTTTGTTTTGATGGGGGTTTTTTTTGTTGCTGTGAGGACAAAGGCTTTATGAGACTCTGTAGTTTTTAATTATGATTCATTTCAAGCAAGATGTGCTGTGGGCGAGCGCTGTCTCCTGGTTGGAGACCTGTATGGTTATTTAGAGAGAGAGGGGGGATGATTTTCAGGCTCAATATTTTGCTTAAAATTACTTATGTTTATGACTTATCTTACGTTTTAAAATGACTTATCTTATGTTTTAAGCTGACATACAGTGTCGCATAGCGTGGGCAATTTCTCTGTTGATAACAAAATAACTTGTAGATGAGGTTGGTTATCGGGTGACAGGCATGAAAACTGGCCGCACTGCAGCTTTCACTCTCAGCAGATGACAAGCTTTGTGCCAGAGATCCTCCAAAACTGCTGGCTCACTGTCTTAAACATCCTGCCAGCCAGGTTTACTTCGTAAATACTGACATGATTAATCTTGTCTTTTTTTTTTAAATTATGTATTCAAAACACAACAAAGTCACTCAAGGTCAGGGGCACCTAAAGTATTAGACAGACAACAGTGGAAAGGCAAAATGTGCCTGCTGCAACAGTGATTTATTTTTGTGTTGTCAATATTTTAACATAAATGAATAGGGAGGGTTTTCACAAATGGAAAATTGTCATTCCAGCAAGTGGATTTCTAACTTATGGCAAAGACTTGTGGTGATATCATACTCTTTTAAGTTGACTTCCCTAATGAGTTGCAGCACAGAGTCACTAATAAATAATTCTTTATCTCTAAAAGTTTAGATTGAGGCAAACCTGGAGGCCAAACCACAAATGGAATGCAGATCCTTAAGAGTTGAACAGACAGTCATTCAACAGTGACTATCAAATGCATATGGAACATCTTTAGGAATAATACATTTAAAAGTGTGTGTGTGTGTGTGTGTGTGCATGTTTATTATTTGTTTTACCATTTATTCTTCTAACAATGACTGCTAAATCCACATGCAACATTAGAAATAATAAATTAAAAAAATGCTTTAATGTAATACTTATTAGCACTTTTTCTTTATTTAGTTGGTTAGTTTTGTTTTAATTTTTGTCTTATAACAATGACTTGTGTCCAGTCCATATTGAAAATTTTTAGCAATAATAAAATAAACAGTTGTTTGTTTGATTTCATGATTTTTTGTTTGTTTGTTTGTTTGTTTTGCTGTTATTGTGAAGACTGCCACCATTTTTTTTTCTGACTTATAGCAATGACTTATAACTTATGTTCAGTCCATATCGAACATTTTTAGCAATAGTAAATTACAAGGTAACTTTAAAAAAAGTTCTATTTTAAATTTGAAAAAAAAAAAAAAAGAAATATATTAGTCTTTAGGAATAATACTTTGTTTTAGGAAAAACAAAATAAACAATGAAAACTATTTAAATATTTTAAAAAATATTTTTTTTAATTATTTGTTTGATTTCATTTTTTTTTGTTATTGTGAAGACTGCCACCATTTTTTGTTCTGACTTATAACTTATGACTTATATCCAGTCTATATTGAAGATTTTTAGCAATAATAATAAAAAAAAAAAAATAAATGTTCTATTTTATTTGAAGAAATTTGAAATAAATTAGTCTTTAGGAATAATAATTTAACCAATGAAAACTATTTAAATATTTACAAATATTTAAATGTTAAATTATTTGTTTGTTTGATTTGATTTGATTTTTATTTTTTTGCTGTGAAGACTGCCACAATTATCATTAGCTCTAACCCGACAGGCACACATGATATTTGAGGCTTATCATCTGATTTGTTCATGTAAACATTTCAGAGCTACTTGGCGCTCGAGCTCATAACTTCATGTGCATGTATGTGCGTGTCTGTCTGTCTTTGTGTCTGTGAATGCGTGCCATGTTAATCCGTTGTCTGGCTCGTCAACAAGCCTCAGATAATCAGCAGCCCCCAGTTTCTTGTTACCGCCGGAAAATCCTTTGTTCCACCACATTAATTGAACAAGATTTCCATTTTAATTGAATTGCAATACCCATCTGCCTGTACTTAAAGGTGCCAGGTGTGAGATGTTAAAAGCTCATTCTCTGAGTCTGGCAGAGGTTATGTGCAGTCAGACAGACTCCCATTAGCCATGTTGAGAAGAAATCTTTATAGCCAGAACTGTTGCTCTGGAGAATTCCATTTCAGCCTCCAGGCTGCATATATGGTCTGCTCCATTGCGGAAACCATCTGTGATAGAGGGTGTTATCACAGTTCATTTACACACAGTCTCTTTCCACGACTTCTGATCGAGGCAGAGCTATTAGAAGTGTTTGATCTGCACCTTGGCAGCAGTGCTGATGAGAGAAAATGATATTATACTCCACATGATTACCTACAACGCTTGACACAGCACTTATTTGTTGTTGGAATTATAACTTCCTCAGTCCTAGATGGGAATCTTTTCAAGCAACAGAATGTTTAGGTATGAAAAATTGAACTACAAACCCGATTCCAAAAAAGTTGGGACACTGTACAAATTGTGAATAAAAACAGAATGCAATGATGTGGAAGTTTCAAATTTCAATATTTTATTTAGAATACAACATAGATGACATATCAAATGTTTAAACTGAGAAAATGTATAATTTTATGGGAAAAATAAGTTGATTTTAAATTTCATGGCATCAACACATCTCAAAAAAGTTGGGACAAGGCCATGTTTACCACTGTGTGGCATCCCCTCTTCTTTTTATAACAGTCTGCAAACGTCTGGGGACTGAGGAGACAAGTTGCTCAAGTTTAGGAATAGGAATGTTGTCCCATTCTTGTCTAATACAGGCTTCTAGTTGCTCAACTGTCTTAGGTCTTCTTTGTCGCATCTTCCTCTTTATGATGCGCCAAATGTTTTCTATGGGTGAAAGATCTGGACTGCAGGCTGGCCATTTCAGTACCCGAATCCTTCTACGCAGCCATGATGTTGTAATTGATGCAGTATGTGGTCTGGCATTGTCATGTTGGAAAATGCAAGGTCTTCCCTGAAAGAGACGACGTCTGGATGGGAGCATATGTTGTTCTAGAACTTGGATATACCTTTCAGCATTGATGGTGCCTTTCCAGATGTGTAAGCTGCCCATGCCACACACACTCATGCAACCCCATACCATCAGAGATGTAGGCTTCTGAACTGAGCGCTGATAACAACTTGGGTTGTCCTTGTCCTCTTCGGATGACATGGCGTCCCAGTTTTCCAAAAAGAACTTCAAATTTTGATTTGTCTGACCACAGAACAGTTTTCCACTTTGCCACAGTTCATTTTAAATGAGCCTTGGCCCAGAGAAAACGCCTGCGCTTCTGGATCATGTTTAGATATGGCTTCTTTTTTGACCTATAGAGTTTTAGCCGGCAACGGCGAATGGCACGGTGGATTGTGTTCACCGACAAAGTTTTCTGGAAGTATTCCTGAGCCCATGTTGTGATTTCCATTACAGTTGCATTCCTGTATGTGATGCAGTGCCGTCTAAGGGCCCGAAGATCACGGGCATCCAGTATGGTTTTCCGGCCTTGACCCTTACGCACAGAGATTGTTCCAGATTCTCTGAATCTTTGGATGATATTATGCACTGTAGATGATGATAACTTCTAACTCTTTGCAATTTTTCTCTGAGAAACTCCTTTCTGATATTGCTCCACTATTTTTCACCACAGCATTGGGGGAATTGGTGATCCTCTGCCCATCTTGACTTCTGAGAGACACTGCCACTCTGAGAGGCTCTTTTTATACCCAATCATGTTGCCAATTGACCTAATAAGTTGCAAATTGGTCCTCCAGCTGTTCCTTATATGTACATTTAACTTTTCCGGCCTCTTATTGCTACCTGTCCCAACTTTTTTGGAATGTGTAGCTCTCATGAAATCCAAAATGAGCCAATATTTGGCATGACAATTCAAAATGTCTCACTTTCAACATCTGATACGTTATCTATATTCTATTGTGAATAAAATCTAAGTTTATGAGATTTGTAAATTATTGCATTCCTTTTTTATTCACAATTTGTACAGTGTCCCAACTTTTTTGGAATCGGGTTTGTATATAATATTTAGTGTCCAGTATATTGAACGCTTGGACTTAAGCACATCAAATCACATACACTGTGCATAAATTGTACCTTTAGAGGTGCAACAGCTTGTCACTGGGGCAGTACCCTTTGTACTTGGAGTAGCAATATGTACCAAGCAAAGGTACTACTATGAACATTTTAGGTGTAAAAAAGGTACAAAAATGTCCTTTTAAGGGTACTGCCCCAGTAACAAGCTGTTGTACCCCTAAAGGTACAGTTTTTGCACATTTTTTCTGAGTATATAATTCTGAAATATAAAACACTTTTCACCACTGTTGCAAGATACAAGTGCAGCACATTTCCTGCATGTGCAGGTTTATCATCTAAAAATCATTAATAATCTAATTAGTATTTTATTTACTAAAATAATAGTAATACTAAAATATTTAGTTTTTTTTTTTTTACACTAATCTAATTGGTTTGTTTTTTTACATTTGTAGTGAAGTTACACAAGTAGTAATAAATAGTACTGGTGTACAGCAGATATTTGATATATAATTATTTTATAAAGAAGTTTATTATCGTTATTGTAATATATAGAATTATGATGCTGTGGAATGTATAATATAGACACAGTAGGATATAATGCTGCTTATTGAATCCAAACATGGACATAACATTTTTTTAAATTGTTGTATAAAAAAATAAATATCTGCCTTAAATTAAGTATAATCAAATTGGCTGTACAAGTCGTTTCAACTTAAATTATATTAAATTGACTTAAAACATTTGAAATTAAAAGTTGAAATTAGCCTACTTGTTACTTACTAATTATTTTGATGAGTTAATGTAAAAACATATGTTGTCATATATATATTTCACATTTTGCCTGTGTTCTAGCTAATTATTAGTTGTCATGGGCTGTGTCCGAATTCGCCCCCTATACCCGATACACTATTTGAGGGGACAGCCATTTGTAGTGGTGTCCGAAACCATAGTGGACGTTATTCATAGTTTTCACATGAAGTCACACCATTATAGGAACGCCCACCTGGAGGGCAAAACAAGGCTTTCCTCCATTGCCCGCCAGTCATTTTTACCTGGTTTGTAGTAAGTTCTAATGTAGTAAGACAGTGATTATTAAAAGACCAAATTCAATATACACCTTATTGATTATGCATACTTTGTACAGGCAAGCAAATGAACACAGAATATTAATGCAACGAGGTGTCTCGATAAAGGTGTACTGTGTAAATTTTAGCGGCATCTAGCAGTGAGGTTGTAATTTGCAACACCCCTCCCTTTCAAAGCACATAGAGAAGCTACGATGGCTGACACGGGACAAAAATGTCATCGTCGGAGAGAGCAGAGAGTGACTAGTGCTCTGTAGAGCAGTTTGTCCGTTTAGGGCTACTGTAGAAACATGGCGGCGCAAAATGCCGATTTCACTGTAAGGGGACCCACGGTGTACAGTGGGGAGAACAAGTATTTGATACACTGCCGATTTTGCAGGTTTGCCCACTTACAAAGCATGTAGAAGTCTGTAATTTTTATCATAGGTACACTTCAACTGTGAGTGACGGAATCTAAATTAATTATTTAAAAATCATACAATGTGATTTTCTGGATTTTAGATTCCTTCTCTCACAGTTGAAGTGTACCTATGATAAAAGTTACAGACTTCTACATGCTTTGTAAGTAGGAAAACCTGCAAAATCGGCAGTGTATCAGATACTTGTTCTCCCCACTGCATGTAGATAGAAATGTCTCATTCTAAGGTAATAAAAACATAATGGTTCATTATGTAAGGTCTTTATACACCACTGAAAACATAGTTATGTATATTATATTGCATTTCTGTTAATAGATCCTCATAAATACTACACACTGCACCTTTAAGTGTTTTTTTCCCATCGAAAACCATTATAAAGAAAACGTGTTGTGTTCATATTCTTGGCTCATCTACTCACCTGAATGTAGTATGCATCATCAAAAAGGTGTAAACTGAATTTGATCTTTTAATATCACTGTTAAGGCACTTTAAGGGTGGGTTGCACTAATAAGGATTCTTTAGCCTGGTGTCGGTTCACCCTCCGCCTATGCTGCTCGATCAGCCCTTTATTTCTAACGGTCTTTCTGTGTAGTTAATCTGTGTTTAAAATGAAGTGGTGCAACACAACTCGATTTAAAATAAAACCCAGATCAACAAATCCTTGATTATGTTAAACTTTGCTTAATTTAATCCTTATTGATGCAACCCTAAGTGTTTTTCACATTAAGCATTTTAAAAACGTCCCGCTGTTTTTAGTGATTGAAATACTGCAGCAGGTGCTATATATGGACAAGTGCCCAAAACTTGCATCTTGTTCATATTTTAAAACATAAAAATGTATATTTAATCTGCAACAGCATTGTGAACTTTTGTAATGATTCATTTGGCCATTAACTTTTAAATGCATCATTATATTTAAAATGCAAACACGTGAGGAGAGTCTCCGCATGAAAGACCCACGACGAGCAGATCAACGTGCTACTACAATTCTCTCCAATACGGTAGGAAATAAAATTAAATTGAATGTGGAGGATTTTAACTGTGACAAGATGATTGACAGGGCAGTTTAAACTGTGACAGGATGCATGTAACTAAGCGACAGAGCTGTCCATTAAAGATGACAAGTAGTATGTCCCAAAGCTTGCGAAATCTTCTGCTATACATTCAAAAGTATGTACTTTCTCTTCACAAAAAGAGTACTTTTAGGTCATAGTATAAGTAGGCTATTTGGGGACACAGCCTATGAATTGAGTGCACTCATTCAATCCCACAACGCACCGAAATAACGAGTGTACGACCGATGTACGCTCGATGGCTAGAGAATACCCATAATGCACTGTGAGAGTCGCACGTCGAATGAATCCCCGCGTCCTGCCACAAGATGGCACCCGCAGCTGAATCAATCCATCCATTTTCCAAAGTGCTGGTCCAATGTGGGTACAGCATAACACCATACAGGTATAAATTCATTTTTAATTGATTATTAAATTGTTTAATTAAGGTTTACACATGCTAGTTTCCATGACAGAGTTCAAGATAAATTTTTTCATTTTGCTACTGGAGCTGACGGTTTGCCACGTTTCAAATGATTATTAAACGGCAAGCACAAACTATGCAAAAGTGGCAACAGCTTCAGGCGCACTCAGTGTCCAAATTCATTCACTCGTTTTCATTCACTCCTTCAAGTGAACTATATTAGTGGTGTAACGTAGGGAATAGTGAATGAGGGTATAGGGGGCGATTTCGAACACAGCAATGGCTTCTGATTAGTCCTCACCTCTTTCCTTTTTCGTTAATGACCTTTGTGTATTTCTGGCCTGTGTATTTTGTCTCTTGTTAATGTTGTTTGGAGTTTGTGTAGTGTTTTTCTCTCTCTGTCTAATTAATATTGTGTTTACATGTCATTCTGCATCGCGCGTCGACTTTGGATCATACTACACAGCTTAACCGTGACACACACATACACGCACTGTTACAAATTCTGGACAACATACCTGTTCCTACTTCACTCTTCATGGCAATATGAAGCAAACATTTGGAAGGTGCTTCCTTGTTTGTTTGGCAGGTGCCCATGCTGAGTTCCCTCTAGGTAATGCAAGAGATAAACATTAGTCATTTGTCCTAACATTGTGTCTGATTATTGATGGCTGAGGGCAGAGGAAATTTGTGCTGGCTGATCTAGCAATCACTCTCAGTTGTCAGCAGCTACCTTTGTCTTTCTCTCTATCTATTTCACTCTCTCACAGCTTTTATTTCGCAACAGACAGGTTGTCTGTGATTTCATTCCTTTAATTGTCATGTAATTAAATTTGTGTGTGATTATATAGGAATAATATATTTAAATAAAGTAATAAAGGGTCCAGGACAGTGACCCTTCGGGCCGGATTTGAGGAACCCTGATATAGACATTAACTGGAATATTTTAGTTTACAACATTTAGTTCTGCGCCATAGCCATTATTTTTCAAGATGACTACTTCACCTAATATCCATTGTGACTGTCAGCTTTCTTAATGTCACAAGGCTTCAAATGAACGGTCTATGAAAATGAGAATGTGGCATCAGCCCTCTATAAAAACAAAAGAGATTCTTGCTTCTTGTCATTTTGAAAGATGCTGTTTTTGCTCTAGAAGCCATTGTGGCATGGCTGATAGAAATTAATTAAGTGATAATGTGGTTGTGTTCATTCAACAGCATTCAGAAAACAAGTGCAAAATGTGTGTGAGAAGGAAAGAAAAATGGATGCCGGAGATTACGCAACAGTTTAATTAAAATTCCTGATGGAGTTACACGCTAGAAACGCTCCTGAGAAACAAGTCAAGTTTGACTAGCAACTGCGTCTCACTTGTCTAATTTGATAGCCAGGATTCACTTCACTTATATATCATAGGTAAGAAGCTATGGTTTGTCCCAAAATGTTTTGTTAAAGGTCCGGATATAGCATATTTACTTCATTTCATTTTTTCTGAGGTAGCCATTCCCTCACAAACAGACTCCATTACAATGGTCTAACAAACCGTAAAGAAAACCAAACTAAAGCAGAAAAACTTTGACTTTTTCTTCTTTGAAAATCACTTTGTGGAACAGATTCTTCAATTGCATGAAAAGGCAACATTATGACTCTTATCTTTCTCACTGGACTGAGACAATATGGTTTGTTTGATTACAAACTAAATTCAATCCCATGCTTCACAGCTGACAGGCCACAGGATAGAATGGCGGTGTTGACACAAATCCTCCGATCCTAGATAATAGTCATGATTTGGGAAAAGGAAAACCTGTTCTTTCTTCTGAAACAGATCAATGCACTACCAGTGCTAGACATCATTGGGATCAATCTGTTGTTTTTCATCTAGTATTTGGATTAGTTGAATGTTTCTATACATCAATTATAATAATTGAAAATACATCAATTATATTCATTTAAATACAGTGAATACATTGCGGTCAACAGCGGAACGATTGCCAGTGCGATATTGCTTTTATTCAACAGTTCAATAAATGTTAATCTTAAATAAACACAACACTTACATTATCTGTTTTTGTTCTGCCAATAAAAATAGTCACAAGAACAATCAATGCATGACCACAGTAATTTGTTTCATTCCTGGATGAATCAGGTTCTTAAACGGATAATTCTGCCTATAGTGCCATGCTGTAACCTACAAAAAGAATCCCCATCATATGAGACATCAAAAAGTACCCAAGGTGCCATTCACAGAACACATTTTTGTGTTTTAAAAATGTGAGATGCAGGGCAGTGGAATGAAAAACGCAACATCCACCCTATTTTGCTGTATGTAATTTGTTTTGACTGTAATATAGCACAAAAATACCATAATAGGTTTGCAGAGATTTAGGAAACATACTAAGTTCACATACTTGTTTCTCCAAAAAAATTCTACTTTGAAATGTGTGTTCCATGTCAGAATGTCTATAGGTTTTGGTCTGTGTGATCCTGCCATCTGCCAATTTACCCAATAGTATTTCGACACCCCGGGTTGCCATTTGGTGGAAAATACAGCGTATTTAAGCCACGGAAGCTAGCATACAAACTAGGTCAGAGATTGCAGATTGTACCCGACCTAAAAGCCTCAGCATTCATCTAAAAAGCTCTATGTCCAGAGGCATATTAAAACATGGATAAATCAACTCATCAACAGTGTAAGGCTCATAGCCTTCCCTTGTCAGTTGCTATCAATATTACATATGGCACCTTTAACATGTCGGCTAGTAAGAAACTGAATAATCACATGTAAAAATAAAACATTGCATAGTTTTCTTTGTTTGAATTAAATATAAACTGATTTTTATCAGACTGAACATAACAGGTCTGTGCATTCGGTCTTAAAGGGGACCTACACTCACCTAAAGGATTATTAGGAACACCTGTTCAATTTCTCATTAATGCAATTATCTAATCAACCAATCACATGGCAGTTGCTTCAATGCATTTAGGGGTGTGGTCCTGGTCAAGACAATCTTCTGAACTCCAAACTGAATGTCAGAATGGGAAAGAAAGGTGATTTAAGCAATTTTGAGCGTGGCATGGTTGTTGGTGCCAGACGGGCCGGTCTGAGTATTTCACAATCTGCTCAGTTACTGGGATTTTCACGCACAACCATTTCTAGAGTTTACAAAGAATGGTGTGAAAAGGGAAAAACATCCAGTATGCGGCAGTCCTGTGGGCGAAAATGCCTTGTTGATGCTAGAGGTCAGAGGAGAATGGGCCGACTGATTCAAGCTGATAGAAGAGCAACTTTGACTGAAATAACCACTCGTTACAACCGAGGTATGCAGCAAAGCATTTGTGAAGCCACAACACGCACAACCTTGAGGCGGATGGGCTACAACAGCAGAAGACCCCACCGGGTACCACTCATCTCCACTACAAATAGGAAAAAGAGGCTACAATTTGCACGAGCTCACCAAAATTGGACAGTTGAAGACTGGAAAAATGTTGCCTGGTCTGATGAGTCTCGATTTCTGTTGAGACATTCAGATGGTAGAGTCAGAATTTGGCGTAAACAGAATGAGAACATGGATCCATCATGCCTTGTTACCACTGTGCAGGCTGGTGGTGGTGGTGTAATGGTGTGGGGGATGTTTTCTTGGCACACTTTAGGCCCCTTAGTGCCAATTGGGCATCGTTTAAATGCCACGGCCTACCTGAGCATTGTTCCTGAGTTCACTGTACTAAAATGGCCCCCACAGTCACCAGATCTCAACCCAATAGAGCATCTTTGGGATGTGGTGGAACGGGAGCTTCGTGCCCTGGATGTGCATCCCACAAATCTCCATCAACTGCAAGATGCAATCCTATCAATATGGGCCAACATTTCTAAAGAATGCTTTCAGCACCTTGTTGAATCAATGCCACGTAGAATTAAGGCAGTTCTGAAGGCGAAAGGGGGTCAAACACAGTATTAGTATGGTGTTCCTAATAATCCTTTAGGTGAGTGTATATACCCCTTTTTACAAGATGCAATATAAGTCTCAGGTGTCCACAGAATGTGTCTATGAAGTTTCAGCTCAAAATACACAACAGATCATTTATTATACCAGGTGTAAATGCCCATATTTGAGTGGAAGGAAAAACATGCTGTTTTCATGCATGTATGTTTAAATGCAAATGAGCTGCTGCTCCCCACCCCCACTTTCCAGAAGAGGGCGGAGCCTGCAGCTCTGATACTCCATATGCCAAAAAGGATATGCCAAAAAGTCTGTTTGGTTTTGATTATCATCTCTATCACGGTCACGCTCACGTGACATTGCATCATCATGAAAGTTTATTATCTGCATGAGTTTTAAAGCCATATCAGCCTAAACTTTTGATATATGGTTATACAGACGGGGCCTGTTCCAACATGATGTCACATTGGAGTACTTTCCTGAACAGCTCATTTTAAGGCACTGTTTCAGATTTATGGGGAAAATGGTGGATGGATTTTTACCACAATAGGGTGGTTGTGTACACGATTATGTTCAAAAACAATATAAAAGTGAATTTTGCATAATAGGTTCAATTTAAAGTCTTTGCTTTTTTTAAAGTGCTTGGCGGATATATTTGCATACTGCGATTTAAACTATAGCAAAGTCTCTAATAATAGATATGTTATATTGTCGCCACGATATATATCGTCATACCGCCTAGCCCTAGTAAACGGTAAAACTATTTTGCACTACAAACCAGTGTGTTTATAATTACAACAAAACATTAAAAGAATATGGTAAGAAATACCAGTTTGCAATATAAATCAGCAACATTTTGTACAGCTAAAAATTACTGGAAGTAGATGACACCGGAAGCCCGACACATTCAATTTACAAATGGCCACACCCTCGATTACTTTAAAAATATGATAGTCAAACACATCCATTTAGCGCATGTTTACATATAAAAATAGTAGAAAAGCAGTGCAGTGGAATGCAATAATGTGTTCTTTGAGAATGGCCACTTAAATAGAATTTGTTTTATTTAAAATAATTCATCTTCAATATTTTATTGTTGATGTCACCAAGAGCAAGACCTCTAACTCCTCCCCTCTAACTGGTGCCATTTTAGTACGTAACACCTATTTTTCACATCCAATCAATGATGGATAAAATTAAGTCTTCTCCTGGCTTTTCCCTTATTGAATATGTCAGATTAGCTCAGTAAAATGGCTTGTGAACACATTTCCAGTTGACTTTAAAGCACCTGCCTTTATTGTTCAACCTATAAAAGTGTCTTTTCTGCTGAAGCATGAGATTTTACTGAGATGTCACAAACCCATATCTGTGTGCTTTATCACTACTCTTTTGCTCTCTCTGCACTGCATGAAATTACACTCAGTGCTGGAATTGGCTCACCATCTTCCACACAATCCAATTTCTAGAAAGTAAGTAGACCATGTAAGTAATTATAATGATCTTTCTGGTCTAACAAAGGGTGGAATATCATGATCTTTTTCATTTGTACATCTTGTTGGAGTCTTCTCGGTCTTCATTAAAAAAAACTAATTCCAATTTGCCTCTTTTGCAGTTGTCTATGCAGTAATCATTTGTAACATCAGATAAATGAGGGTTTTTAATGCATATTTTTGTCATGTATTGTATTAGAGAAATGTTAGTATTTCAGTGTACCCAAATCATGATGTGCTGCAAATATTATGACAAGCTTTGAAAATGTGAGGCTGACACCAAGAGAAGATTAGTAGTTGCAACAACCTGCTCTCTTGTATTCAAGTTTGCGTTTGTTTGTTTTTTTCTTAGTGAACAACTTGGTGGCAAACTAAACTTCTTCCCACCCTGTCTGCTCTTTTTGCCTCACCTCTGCCGTTCACTGTGAGTAATTAAAATTAATTAACTTGTCTGGTTTGTGCCTGAAACCAATTACCTCAATGTAAACTTGCTTGTCAACAAACTGTTTTCATGTGAGTGTTTTTGGGTGGCTTGTTAAGATGCAGTGGCCTCTTCTGTGGGAGTGAGAGATGATGGATGTTTACCTGCACTGAGGTGGGCGAATCATGATTTGAAGCCCAACTTAATTGCAACATTTCGATTAGCGAACACCACGACAGCATGATCAAACACACTGTAATAATAATTAATGTGCTGGTTTAGGATGGAGTCACTAAAAGCATCTGGAAATAAGTTCTATGGTAAGTTAAATAACAAATCTTTGGTAAATGTTTATTAACAGTTTGTCATCTGACTTGAATTCTAATAAGAAGCTAGATGCTATAAAATGTGTTCTTTTGCATTTATAAAATAAGTTAGTCTTTTGTGTAACACCGTATGGCAAAAAAAATCTAATATATTTTAAAACATTTTTCAAAATATACAAAAAATGGGCATAAAATGTATTTGGTGAAATATATTTCTAAATATACACCAATCAGGCATAACATTATGACAGGTGAAGTGAGTAACACTGATTATCTCTTCATCACCTGTTAGTGGGTGGGATATATTAGGCAGCAAGTGAACATTTTGTTGAACAAAGTTGATGTGTTAGCAGCAGGAAAAATGGGCAGGCGTAAGGATTTGAGCGAGTTTGACAAGGGCCAAATTGTGATGGCTAGACGACTGGGTCAGAGCATCTCCAAAACTGCAGCTCTTGTGGGGTGTTCCCGGTCTGCAATGGTCAGTATCTATCAAAAGTGGTCTAAGGAAGGAACAGTGGTGAACCGGCGACAAGGTTATGGGTGGCCAACGCTCAGTGATGCACGTGGGGAGCGAAGGCTGGCCCGTGTGGTCCGATCAAACAGACGAGCTACTGTAGCTCAAATTGCTCAATAAGTTAATGCTGGTTCTGATAGAAAGGTGTCAGAATACACAGTGCATCGCAGTTTGTTGCATATGGGGCTGCATAGCCGCAGACCAGTCAGGGTGCCCATGCTGACCCCTGTCCACCAGCGTAAGCACCAACAGTGGGCACGTGAGCATCAGAACTGGACCACGGAGCAATGGAAGAAGGTGGCCTGGTCTGATGAATCAGGTTTTCTTTTACATCACGTGGATGGCCGGGTGCGTGTGCTTCGCTTACCTGGGGAACACATGGCACCAGGATGCACTATGGGAAGAAGGCAAGCCAGCAGAGGCAGTGTGATGCTTTGGGCAATGTTCTGCTGGGAAACCTTGGGTCCTGCCATCCATGTGGATGTTACTTTGACACGTACCACCTACCTAAGCATTGTTACTGACCATGTACACCCTTTCAAGGAAACGGTATTCCTTGGTGGCTGTGGCCCCTTTCAGCAGGATAATGCGCCCTGCCACAAAGCAAAAATGTTTTAGGAATGGTTTGAGTTTGAGTTTGAGGGCCTCCAAATTCCCCAGATCTCAATCCAATCGAGCATCTGTGGGATGTGCTGAACAAAGAAGTCCGATCCATGGAGGCCTCTCCTCGCAACTTACAGGACTTAAAGGATCTGCTGCTAACATCTTGGTGCCAGAAGCACAGCACACCTTCAGGGGTCTAGTGGAGTCCATGCCTTGACGGGTCTGGGCTGTTTTGCCAGCAAAAGGGGGACCAACACAATATTAATGTTAATGTTATGCCTGATCGGTGTATTTGCACAAATATATTTTCTACCAATACATTTTTGCCATTTTTTTTTAATATTTTAAAAAAATATAATTTGTTTTTTAAAAGCATTTAAAAATATATTTTGCCCTCCATATATTTCAAACCATTTATAATACATGTAATATAAATACATGTACATATGTCACATTTAAAGAAAACTTTATTTGTTGTCTATAATACATGAACATTTGAATAAAAATCCACAATGAACATTAACAATGTTACAACCAACAACAACAAAAAACCGCACCCTTGCCTCAAATGGAACATGAAAAAGAGTTCAAGGTGTTACCTAGCTAGGCAGACGGCTTTAAAGGTGTGGCTGGTCAGTGTATTTTAGAATGTAATTTTAAATGGTGGGTACAAAATATAGTTTTGATCCTCTAGTAGGCTATTCCATACACATTTAGCCTAAATGCAGGCCACTGTAAGATTGGAAATGTATTTTCTTGCCCCTGAAATACATTATGAAATATATTTTAGTATATGAAAGTTGAAGCTAAATATATTTTCAATTTCAAAAATATATTTCATTGAGCTTCACTGTGTACAACATATATTTAGCATATTTTTAAAATATGTTTTGGCCAGAAAAATATTTTTTGCAGTATGGGACAAGATGACTTTATAAAGCACTTTCCATGAATATGGTACAATTTTCTGTCATTTTTTGTCTAAAGAGACAATTTTTGATGCCAAATATTAGATGTATTGTTGTTGTTTTTGTTATTATTATTATTATTATTATTACAACATGTATTACATTTTTGTGTATATTTGACAAGCTTAACAATTAAGTTCTGTTTCCCAAGTTATAGTAAAAACAAATTATCAAACAAATATTTTTCATTAATTTATGCTAAATATAAGTTTATCAATAACTTCAGAACCACATTTGGTTCCTACCGAGTGAGTTTATTTTAGGCTATTTTTTCAACCCAGTTACCCATCCTTTTTTATTTCATGTTTTATCATCCTTCAAATTTCATATGTTTTATCTATTTAAGTTTGGTAAAAGGGTTGAAAAAATGGCAAATCTCATATAAAATACAGATTCGGTTTAGCAGTTTAACTGATCATTTGTTTAAAAAAAGAAATCAGTTTAAAAAAAACCTTTTATTTAAATAAAACACCTACACTCTTAAGAAAAATGTTCTAAACAGTACCAAATTAGGGTTCTTCAGCTTGTAACAATAGCAGAACCCTTTTTGGTGCTATATAGAACCCTTTTTATAAGGTTCCATAAAGAACCATGCTTTAAAAGTGCCTTAATTGTGTTATAAATAAACTTTTTGTTTCATTAATATTAATATCTTCATTTTATTAATATTAATATTATAAATATTATTTTTTAAAAATATATTATTAATATTGTTTTTACCCCTCTATCTGCCTGATCTTATAATATCTTGTGGCCAGGTTTTATACATAAAAAAACAGCATGTTGTGTCAATTAGGTACTTTTAGTTTTTATTGACATGGCAAGTTGTATCCAAAATGACAGTGCTCTAACAACAGCTGTTAACTGAATACACAAAAAACAATTGACATTGAACATGATATAGACGTAATGAAGACCAAGTTCCAGTGAAATATCTTCACAATCCTCTATGTCTTCACATCCATCATTATGTGTATTTTGAGAGGCAGTTTCTCTCTGCAGATGATGAGGTTGTGGCATGTGACAGCATCTGAAATCTGAAATCTCTTCCATTTGTTTATGTAAAAACAATTATGTTTATGAAGGCCAAAATTAGCAAAAATGGACAGTATATAAGCCCTTTACAATGTTAAAAGGAAAAAGTGATATAAAGTCATGTAATAGCTTTATGCATAAACCCAGTCACAAACAACATTAAAGTAATAATTTAAAAAAATCTAACAATATGGATCATAATTTCAATATCTCTGTTACTTACTTGGAGAAGAGAAGTAGCCTATCCTTAACTGAACAGAGCTGCTCACACTTACATGTTCTGTTAAAATAAAAAGAGAAAAAGACATTGTTAGGAAACCAGTTGCAATTTGAAAGTTAAAATGTATAGACATTTTAATAAAGAAATCATTTACCTATTGAGAGTGTGTTGACAGTCTGTGTAGTTGTAGCTGAACTCCAGAAAATCAGTAATGAGGTGGATTTGACAGTTACAGATTTGAAAAACAAAAAGGCGGGAATAAAGAACCCTAAACTCTAACACAAAGAACCATTTCAGCATAAAAAGGGTTCTTTAAGATGATACGGTTCTAAATAGAACTGTTACTGTGTGTAAAGAACCTTTAAAGAACCATATTTTTTTAGAGTGTACTTTATACCCTGTTTGTGGAAAGTTCCATACAGAATATACAAATCTGAGTTGTCATTATCTTAAATTGCTTAGTGCACAAGCAGATGACCTGTAATTCTTATAATGGCAAGCTTTAGCCTTTGGTCTATTTGGGTTTGAGGTGAGAAGGTCGTGACTGTGGGCTGTGGCATTTTAACCTCCACTGAAAGGCCTCAGTGTATCATGGAGGGCAGGGAAGTTCCCCTGAAACATGAGATCTCCACATCTCCACGTCTCCTCATGAGGACAAAAGCATCTGATGTGAGTAAAAATTCACTTAATGTAATATATTGGTTCTGTCTTCTACAGTGTTCCTTTATGGAACCCGTTGAGCATTTGTTTTATGGGCCTCATGGTGAGCTAAAATAATGTGATTTAATCAGTGTTAATATCCCTGGAAATTCGAGCCTCAGCTTTATTTCAGTGTGAACTGATTTTTAATACTTGTATAGCCACATAAAAGGCTCATTTTCATTTTGTGCCCCTAAATTGGTTTTAAAGCTGAAGGTGAACTTGACTCTGTGTTCCTCGATATCGCTCAAATTACTAACTTCTCAGTCATCCTTTTAGAATAAGAAGGTTCTAATCCTATCCATCTTGTCTGAAACAGGCTGGACAGTGACAAATACAGTCTGCAACTGGCTAAACTTAAAAACAACGGGAGTGGGGTGACATAGATAGCAAGAGGAAGAGGAAAAAGAGCGAATCAGATCCCCAAGTACATTTCATTACATCTCTTCATCCATTTTTATTCTCTGAGCATCATTCCGCAAAACCCACTCCTTCTTCATACAGGGGTCAGTAGTTCCAATACAGCTGGCTGTCTTCCAGCCTGCCCGAGCAAGAGAAAAGCTGGGGAAATCACCTGACCGTGCGTGCATGCAGGTATGTAGAGGTGAATGATGTCTGATGGACTTAGTTGGGCAGCTTGACATCCTCCTTCATGGTACCCTGAGTGGCCCCAGGGACCCCTGTCAGTTATGATGGAATCACTGCTGAGGCAGTTGTTTAGCTCCATGCTTCCCTTTTGTTTTAATGCTCCCAGTGGGGGCCAAACTTGGCAAACGGTTGTTTGGTGATGGATGGAGGTTGTGTAGCACAAGGCTGGTT
This sequence comes from Coreius guichenoti, assembly GCA_039654105.1. NCBI lineage: Eukaryota > Metazoa > Chordata > Actinopteri > Cypriniformes > Gobionidae > Coreius > Coreius guichenoti. The sequence goes on from CM077189.1 coordinate 17,224,192, forward strand.
GACATGGTCCTGTTGCAAAAGCGGTGACCGGTTTGGGCAATGAGGCTTTATGCTGCATGTCCGGACAAATACACTGTAAAAAAAAATGTTTAAGTATTGGAGTACGTTTTACAAGAAAATACAACACAATCTCATGACAATTCTTAACTAGGTTACACTTTGTTTAAAGGTGACGTAGTTGCATTGTACTCACTCAAATAAGTACTGAGTAATATTAATCCTTCCCTCGGGTCATTCCCTCTTCTTTTTTTTAAATTTCAAAATTGAGTGTTCATCGGAATGGTCCAAGACCCTAGGACTTTTGTCACACTTGAACCACGAATACACAAAAAAAATTACTGGATTTGAGAAGTTTTGTGCTTGAAATTTAAAAGTAACAAATCCTTCCCTTGCGGGTCAATTTGACCCCCTTAGGAATTAATAGAATGTGAGGAATGCTTCAGTACACATAGAAAAACCTAAAAATGCTCAAAATTCAAACTAAAAATGCTAAAACTTTTCCAAATATGATTTTGTGTATCTGAATGCATACTGAAGATAAATGACTTTAGGACCCAGCGGAACAGCTCATTTGCTCCATATAGAGCTATAAGGCCATTTTGAATTTAAGTTTAAAGAATGTGCTTAAATGATTATTTATTTATTATTCATTGATAAGATCTAGTAATTTAAAGGTAAATAAAATAACAAAAAAATATCCCCAAAAATTGCATTAAAAAATAGAAAAAGTATTATCGAAATGAAAAGCTTTCTGGACGGGCTTCGGGTCGTTTTGACCCGCGAGGGAAGGATTTGTTACAAAGTGCGAGGGAAGGATGAGGGTTAACATGTACTTACTATAGAGTTACGGTGTTAGGGTTAGGGTTTGATTTAGGGTTAGTTACTTGTAATTATGCATAATTTACTGTTATTACTATAGTAAGTATATAGTAACATGTAAATATGTCACCTCAAAATAAACTGTTACCCTTAACTATTTTACGTTTTGACGAACTGGTGTCTAATTTGTATGATCTTATTTGTACATTGTCGTACAATCTGCTTATGCCCCAGTGACGGCTATATTTAGGGGTGGACCTTCATGCTTACTTTTTTACTAATAATCATATGTTTTTGTATGTTTCACATCATACGAATGCATGCGAAATTGACACTTTGTAACAAACACTATAAGATACACTATACACATAAGATGAGGTTCTATATAGAAGCTTAAAGGGTTTTGTCAGGTGCCTCATTTATAGAACTTTGTAAAGTTTTTAATAGAAAGCTTGTAAACATGCTTTATCAATAGAAAATATTAAAATAACCTGTTAAACATAAAAGTATTAAGCATAAAGGGTTCTTTAAATTTGAGTCTAGAAGCCTCTATTGTTTTCCCATGAGATCTGGTTGGAAAATACTATTTCAGTTTTGTACTTTAAAATTTCACATTTAATTCAATGTGTTACTTGCTAGCAATTTCTGTGAAAACTGTTTCTACTACAAACTTTCTTTCAGTGTAGTCGGTAATCTCGCCGCCCTGCCAAAACCCCACATAAGAACCAGGTGAAGGGGTCTTAACTTTAGCAGACGGTTGCCTGGCAACTTTGTCATTAGACTGTCTTCAAAGCTTTCATCAGGAGTCTGGAATTATGTATTGTTAAACACAGTTGTCAAGCGATACAGGATGCTCTTTGATTTGTGAGTCCTCAGAGTCCTATATCCTTTTTATGGACGCAATAATAGCAGATCATCACGCTTGCCTTCGGGCTGGCAAATATTTGATTGCTTTTTGCCAATGTTTTCTGGCTAATGAACACAGCAAATAAGATTGTCGTAGGATTAAAGTTTTAGTCCACATCTAAACTTGATAACTGCTTTAATCTCCTTGTGTTCCAAGAACACTGTGCATTATCCAAATGTAAATGTTTTATTGCCACTTATTTTCAACTTCTCACAGACACAGTATGTCATTCATGGAATTTAATACTCTGCTTTCATGTAGGCAATTGCATATATTATTTGCACAGCCGATCGTTCTTTTTTCCCTCCTTTTCTGGCTGCATAGCAATTCTCTATTACAAGAAGTGCATTATATCCAAGTCATTATACTTTCTGATACTAAAAAACAGGCTTTCCCCCAAAACTGCATCGCACCCTTGCAAGTACAGTCAAATCCTCTGTATAGCTGTAAATAACTCTCTGGATATCCCTTTTCAATGTGCTGAAGTTTATTGGAATATTTAAATGTGGTATATTAATATAACATGCATTGTAGACCAATGCAAGTGAAAAACTACACATTCATAGTGTTAAAATAAAGTCCACAGCTAAAACGATAATGAGACAGAGAAACAAAAATGCTTGAATCAGAAGTATTTTTTTTCTAAATGATAAAACCATTGACAGCCAATCAGAATCCACCTTACTTAACTGCAATTGATATTCCTAATAGTCTATTTGCCATTTTTTATTAAGCGAGAGCAATGGAAGTTGCCTCATAGTCTTTTCTTCCTAAACATCTTCCTAACATCGCGCAATTCTGACTTTTTTTCTCAGAATTGCTAGATATAAACTCACAATTGTGAGAAATAAAGTCAGAACTGCAAGATATAAACTCGCAATTCTGTCTTTTCTCTCGCAATTCTGTCTTTTCTCTCGCAATTGCGAGTTTATATCTCTCAATTCTGACTTTATTTCTCAGAATAGTGAGATATAAACTCGCAATTGCGAGTTATAAAGTCCAATTCTGAGGTTTACATCTCGCAATTCTGACTTTATAACTCGCAATTGCGACTTTATATCATGCAATTCGGAGATAAAAAGTCGGAATTGCGAGATTATAAAGTCGCAGTTGCGAGTTATAAAGTCAGAATTGTGAGATAAAAAATCGCAATTAACTTTTTTTTGTTTTTATTCTGTGGCGGAAACAAGCTTCCATATGTATTCGAGTGAAACTGCTTCTCAAACAAGATAAAAATGTAGGGCGGGACTTAATTTTTTTCCATGGGGAATTGATTGGATCATTGAATCTGCAAGAGGAGAGGGCAAGTTATTTTAATTAAAGATTATGAGGGTACATGCGTTTTAAAAAAAATATTCGCATGGATAAATCATTTTAAAAGATAATTGCGACTTTATCTCACAATTGAGTTTAGCCTACATCTAGCACTTCTGACTTTTTTTCTGGTTAAATCAACAATCTACGGTCATTACAAAATAATAAAATGAATAAATAAATATATATATATAAAATGTACACTCATTTATGTAGGCTAATTACACTATTTTATGGGCACTGTGACCTCTGGTGGTATCATAAGAATAAGAATTTTACAAAGCAGTCCCGACTTTCCAGGGTGATTAAAAAAATAGTTAGGGCTTCCACTTCACGAACTGTGGATTAAAATATTTTTTTTCTGCAAGAGAACTGTGTTGCGCAAACTAGAACACCCCCATTATCATCAATTAAGCTGTCCACGCGCTCTCTTGCAGTGCAGACAGGCTCCTTGGTTCAGCGGGACGCTCTTGTGTTGTCGCGTCGCGCGCAGTGTAGACACGGGGGCGCTAGCTGATAGCGCGTCTCATTCTGTCGCTCTCTGACCGGAGCGCTTCACACAAACTGCACAGTGAGTTTAGACTCACGGCTCTGCCACACGTCTCCTACCGCTCCGCTCTCACTGTCGTCTGAGAAAGTAGTGGAAGTCACTGGGTCTTATTTGCGAACGTTTGAGGTTGAGTTGATATAGAAAGCTGCGGTCATACGGACTATTTCCCCGTTGCGGACTGTAGAGATATTGGGATTACACGTCACATTTTACAGAACTCACTGACTCTTTGCTTCTTCTCACCTACATGATAAGGAGGAATATTGTGGCACTTGTTTTGGTAAGTAACCCATATGCTTTTCTCCATACGGGACTCCAAAGCGAAATGTAAAGCTTTTTTATATTTGGAGAATAGCCTACAAATGTTTCTGTCGTTCTCTTGTAATGCTTATACAAGAACAAGTGTGTAAGAATTAATTCGGAACAATATAATAGGCTATTTCGCATGCAAGTAGGCTACTAAAACAGGCAAAATATTATTTAGCCTATTTATTTATTTTTCTCTCTCACACATTAACTAGGAAAACATTGTCGAAATCATAACGTATAGGTTATAGGCTATGCTTTCATGTCTGTTTTGTGGAACTTTTGTGGATGAAATCATATTAACCGCGTGGTGGTGCTGCCTCAGAGTAGTTTATAGTCTGACTGAGATCAAGCTTTTGACAGCAATAAAACAGTCTCACGTCTTAATTCAGTATCCTACATGAACTGCATGAATATGATTGTTAGCAGAGACAGTATATAGAAAAGGACTTTGCTAGTCTACACGTTGTTATTGGCAGATTCTTCAGTTTCTATGATTTTTTTTATTTTTTATTATAACTATTAAATAAAATAAACGTTTTATATGAACTATTTTAAATTAATATGGAAATACATAAATGACCAGCATGGTAGAAATCATCTAAAACCAGCTGTCAATGGTAACTCCATATGTGATCTCATGTATGTATTATAGCAAATCTGTTTGCAATTTTGCAACAATGCATCTTTTTTTTGTAATTCAGTATGCAGTAATCATGTATAAGTATACAGCACAATAAACTTTTAATATTGTAGGTAATTTATATTCTTAATAGTTTAAGAGTTGTAGCCCATTCTCATTTACTGGTGATTTTTTTTGTTTTCTTTAAGATTGGTTAGATGTTGAAGCTTGATCATTTTTACTGTGATGATGATGCAAGACAAATTAAGACATTTTCAGAATGATAAAGACTCTTGTGGCTTTTTTTTAAAAATTTTTTATTAATAGCTGACAGATATTAATGACTGCTACGTTTGATTGTCTCCTGATATTTAAAGGACAATCAATCATGAAACATATGTGTTCCAGTTTACCTGATGTCCCACTCTATTTTAACAGCCATTCATTCATTCATTCATTTAACCAATAATTATATATACTACATAAACCTCATTTGATTTTCCAGCATTGTGACCTTTGTAGTGTGTCCAAACTGTCGCCACGCTGTCATTATCATCAAACATATCTCATTAATAGAGAATGTGTCAGGTCATTAGGCATAATAGCATCAACTTTGGACATTCACTCAAACGGTCAACAATTGTCAAATGTGATCTTTTTTAATCACTCACTGAATGTAACAGAGTAAAATTTATCTGAAAATGGCCATTTGAAGTAGTTTGGGAAGCAAATGCGTTTGCTTAATGACTCTGAACACGTTCGGCGTTCCTAAAATTAGTGGTTCATGTGGCTTTCCTGTTCCATTGATCTCTCCAGTCTGTATCATTATGTATTTTACCCATGCTGAATATATGATGACATTCAAGTGCTGGAAGATGTCCAAGTTCCCTTCAGTTTGTATTTACTTGCTAAAAGGTAGTTGTACTTCATCTTAGGATACTTTTTTAAGACTAAGCTCTATATAGTACATATAGTGTATTACCACCAGCAGGCTTCTGGAAAAACGTGACCCTAGTCCAGATGGTTAAATTACTTTTAGATCATAGCAGTCCAAGTCCTCTGAGTTCATTCGCCTGCAAAGGCACGGTCGTTAAGGTCCCGTAGGACAAAGCGGCTCGGGAATGTAAAGCAAAAAAAGTGCTGAATTCTTGAAAGAGTATGATGAGATACCTTTGGGCAATGAGAGCAGTTCGAATTACAGTGCAGATTCAACACTGAATCTCAGTGGACGTGTAAAAACAGTCCTAAACTAAAAAAAAAGCCTCCGGGTCATTGATTTTACCTAAACTCTAAGCTCTTAAACACTGTTATTGTCCTAAAGCGATAATTTAGTCAACATGAGATCATTGAGTTTATAGTTAACAACTATACAGATTTGCAAATGTCAGCCATTATGCCGTACACTGTTACATTGAAAGTACCTTTATTTTAGAACGCCCTGTGGACGCTTTAGTAATATGAAGACTGACTTTATTCCTATTTGTAACTCAAGTTATTAGTCTGCCACTGGCCTGCATGTGTTACCAAGCATCATAAGCTATTGTAAAGTTGTTAGTATGCCGTCACTAGCACCTGCATATCTTGACAACCCAGAGAGCCTGTTGTTCCACTGACCTCCCCTTTTTTTATTAAAGGGATAGTTCACCCAAAAAGGAAAATTCTGTTATCATTTACTCACCCTCAAGTTGTTCCAAACCTGTATGAGTTTCTTTCTTCTGTTGAACACAAAAGAAGATATTTTAAAGAACGTTGACAGTAACCAGACAGTTGACGGTGGCCATTGACTTCCATAGTAGGAAAAAAAATATTATGGAAGTCAATGGCTACCGTCAACTGTATGGTTACCAACATTCTTTAAAATTTCTTCCTTTGTGTTCAACAGAAGAAAGAAACTCAAGGAAAGGAACAACATGAGGGTGAGTAAAATATGACAGAATTTTCATTTTTGGATGAACTATCCCTAGCAAATACAATACCAAAAGAGATCTTAAAGGGATAGTTCATCCAAAACCTCTGTATGATGCGTTCATTTGGAATAATTATTCCAATTTTTTTTATATTTTTGAAATCCTTTATGCGCAATAAGGCTGCATTTATCTGATCAAAAATACAGTGTCATGATCCTTAAGAAATCATTCTAATATTAAACAGCAAAAAACGATTTCAACTTTGATAATAATAAGAACCATTATTAATAATTGAGCACAGATAATAATTGATCAGCATATTAGAATGACGTCTAAAGGATCATGTGACAGACGTGAAGACTGGCATAATGGTTGCTGAAAATTCAGCTTTGCCATCACAGTTGTAAATTACATTTTAAAATATATAGAAAACATATAGTTATATAGTATATAGTTATTTTAAATTGTAATAATATTTCACAATAATACTTTTTTTACTCTGTTTTTGGTCAAGTAAATGCAGTCTTGGTGAGCTTAAGAGACTTCTTACAAAAGTATTAAAAATCGTAATTATTCTGAACTTCTGACCGGTAGTGTATATATGGGATCTAATGTTGTTTTGGGCCCCATTGACTTCCATTGTATGTGCAACAACAGTTAAAAAGAACTTCCTTTGTGTTCCACATACAGGTTTGGAACAACACAAGGGCAAATAAATGATGACACAATATAAATTTGAGTGAACTGTCCCTTGTCTACTTAAATAAGATAATTCCATTCATCATTGTCTCTCACGCACTTTTCATTTCACTGCCATGAAGTGAATTGTGTTTTTCCATTGTTTACGAGCGGTTTTGTTCCTCGCCTATATTTAGCTCTCAGTTCGCCACATCTCCATTCAGGGGTGGTGCTCCGGTACTGATCACAGAACAGTCTTTGCAGTCTTGAGAGGAGAATTCAACAATGGCTGCTACTTTATTACCCTTGTAGAGTAAGTCAGGCTTGAGGAAACAGCTGGTCTAAAGTACAGACAGGTCAGGGCTAATGATGCGCCAACTTATTCAACGCTGAAAGGTTGCTGTGCGTACGTGCAACACAATCTTGATGCCAAATCAGACAACAATGGAGAAGCGAGTGTAACATGAGGCGTAATTGTCACCTGTAAAAGTTTACTGAGGTTGCCCCAGCTACCGAAGTAGATTAGATAACTATGTTGTATGAAAACATGAGCTCTTATGTCCAGACAGGGTGAGCTGAGGTTGGTCTGATGTGGTTGCAATTCTTTGTAATTATCACTGATTGTATTTTGACTGTTATTCTTGCTCTTGATGTTGATAATTATTCTAATTGCTGTTGTTTGGTTTCCATAAACATTATTTGCTGTCTCCTCCAGGCTGTAGAGGGAATTCATTATTCGTAATTCTTTCAATTCTTTTTTTTTTTTTAAATTAGCAATTGAGAATAAGATGTAAACAAGATATGGGTAATATTGTAAAGTCACCATGAAATCAAAATTAACAATTTTTTTTTAAACTGAATATTGAAGTATTTTTTTAATTAATACATTTGTGCCCTCGTAATCTTTAACCAGAATAACGTCCCCTTCCTCTTGCAATGACATCTCTACTCAAGGCAAGGTTTTCTCAAAAGTTATGAACAAACATTCTTAAAGTATCATTAGTATAATGCTCATTCAAAGATATCTGGTCTTTAATAACGTTCTCAAAACGTTAGCACAAAAACGTTATTTATACATCGTTCATTGAACGTTTTGTTTCTGAAACAGGACATTCATCTAATGGTTTTGAAATGTACACTTGTTTCAGAATGTTCAGAGAACATTGAAAAGTAGCATTCCCATGATATTTTATGAATGATTAAATGGAATGTTCTCTTAATGTTTGCATAACCAAGAAAAAAAAATGTTTTTAAAACATTAAAAAATTGGTCATTTAAATGTTCAGAAATAGCGTTTTCATAAATGGAACTAAAGGGAACTTTAGTAAAACATTCAGTGCTGCCAAATAGATTAATCACATCTAACATAAAAGTCGTGTGTGTGTGTGTGTGTGTGTGTGTGTTTATAATATATATACATACACAGATCAACAGGTGAAGTGAATAACTCTGATTATCTCTTCATCACGGCACCTGTTAGTGGGTGAGATATATTAGGCAGCAAGTGAACATTTTGTCCTCAAAGTTGATGTGTTAGAAGCAGGAAAAATGGGCAGGCGTAAGGATTTGAGCGAGTTTGACATGGACCAAATTGTGATGACTAGACGACTGGGTCAGAGCATCTCCAAAACTGCAGCACTTATGGGGTGTCTGCAATGGTCAGTATCTATCAAAAGTGGTTCAAGGAAGGAACAGTGGTGAACCGGCGACAGGGTTATGGGCGGCCAAGGCTCATTGATGCACGTGGGGAGCAAAGGCTGGCCCGTGTGGTCCGATCAAACAGACGAGCTACTGTAGCTCAAACTGCTCTAGAAGTTAATGCTGGTTCTGATAGAAAGGTGTCAGAATACACACCAGGATGCACTTTGGGAAGAAGGCAAGCCGGTGGAGGCAGTGTGATGCTTTGTGCAATGTTCTGCTGGGAAACCTTGGGTCCTGCCATCCATGTGGATGTTACTTTCATACGTGCCACCTACCTAAGCATTGTTGCATGTACACCCTTTCATGGAAACGGTATTCCCTGGTGGCTGTGGCCTCTTTCAGCAGGATAATGCGCCCTGCCACAAAGCAAAAATGGTTCAGGAATGGTTTGAGGAGCACAACAATAAGTTTGAGGTGTTGACTTGGCCTCCAAATTCCCCAGATCTCAATCCAATCGAGCATCTGTGGGATGTGCTGAACAAACAAGTCCGATCCATGGAGGCCCCACCTCACAACTTACAGGACTTTAAGGATCTGCTGCTAACATCTTTGTGCCAGATACAACATCACAGCTTCAGGGGTCTAGTGGAGTCCATGCCTCGACGAGTCAGGGCTGTTTTGGCAGCAAAAGGGGGACCAACACAATAGGAAGGTGGTCATAATGTTATGCGTGATAGTCAAACCAAAAATTATTCAGACACCAGATATAATTTTTTACTAGTGGGTGCAGGACACTATAGTTCATTTATGTAAGTGAGGATAGCAAAATAAAGTAAACTGTGACATATTATACCCAAAAAATGTTTATACAGTGGACTACCAGTAAAATTGATAAAAATTTGGGACCAAAATTATTCAGACACTTTGACCTGACCATGTTTTGCTGAAGTGTTTTTTCTTTCATTGCTAATGTGACCTTTTACACCACAGACTGAACAAAATGAAGCATTGCTTGGTAATTGGTTGACCTAAATTGGTATTATCTAATTGTGTACTTAAATTTAACAGCTGACAGCTGATTGGTTGAATGTAATCCATTACATACCTTTCTATCAAAGTTATCTGGATGAATTTGTTCTGACACAGTTTAACTCTGAGTTCTTGTCATATTTTATTACCATTTTCTAAACTATAGCGAATAAACTGTGATAATGTGAGAAAATGTTGAAGGTGTCTGAATAAATTTTGGTTTGACTATGTGTGTGTATATATATATATATATATATATATATGCACACACACACACACACACACACACACACACAAATACATGTATAATATATATCAATATAATATAAACACACATACACATCAATATAGTATAAACACAATCTTTTATGTTAGATGCGATTAATTGATTTGACAGCACTAATACCTAGAACATATTTTTATTAGCTATAGTAATAGGGAAGAAAAGACTATCGCAACTTCCGTCTCATGCCAACATTAAATTAACAGCATCTTAAAAGTTTGTTTCAGAGTTGTTCATAATAAATCTAGGGGCCTACAGGTCTAAAACGAGATATTTGTGCTGCATAAAGTTTTTTTGTGTGAACGTACAGTCCACAAGAGAGACTCTTTAATCATACTAGAATAGTTCATTCGATCTGCAGCGTTGCCAGATTGGAGCAGGACTAGAGTAATATGGACTGCTTTGAACTGCCTCTGTTCTGCAGGTGGATGCCAACGCTTTCAGGATGATTTTTTCTGGTTTGAATGTGTTTTGAGTGAGAGAGAGAGGGCTCTTTAATGCTCTCTGCTTCAATGGAAACAGATATGCCCACATATCAGTGTAGATTAGCACCATCTCTCCACACTGGCGGATATGTTTACTTAGTCCTAAAACCACAAAACCTCATTACCCTTCTTTCGCTGTCATTTTAAGCCACAGTCCTTATATTCAGCCCTGACTCACTGAATGTAAAATTTCACATTGACAAATCCCCGCGGTCTCTGTGTTTCCGCTCTGTGCTTGTATGAAAGACTTGTTTCTTTTTTGTGCATTTAAATAAGGACAGCGCTTCAGCAGCACTAATAGAGGTCCAGTATATAATCCCATCAGACCTTGGGTGTTATTTTTAGGAAAGTCTTGGAGAGCATCCTGTTTATGTTTGAAACACTGGACCTTATGTTCTTTGAGAATAAAGGAGCCAGATCAGGAGTTTTTTTTTTCTTCTTTCCTTCAGCTTACCGTAGTTTATTAAAGAGATGCCATTCCACCGGCAGTTCCTCGACGGCCTGAATCATGAGTTGTCAGTCTTCTGAAAATGATTTTTCATGGTTTCTAGGTTTAACAGACTCGTAATTTTTATGCAGGTGAATGATGTTACAAAATGAGTGAAAGGGTTGTTTGAGTGATTCTGAGTATGAGAGGGTTTATGGGGACACCAAACTGCCTTGAAGATTCCTGAAGACCTTTAATCAAATCGCTGACATGTAAACGAGGATGGTTGACATTTCTTGTAAAAATGTATGGATTTATTTTTGTGGTCCATTTATGTGGAGCTATTAGGACCTCATTCTTGATGTCTGAATGTAATATGGTCTTTTGAATTATGACATAATAAATTTAATGGAGCATAAATTAATAGCCAGTGAACTAGAATGATAGTCACATCATGTTCCTTTTTTCTAATAAAAAGTCTTCACATTCAGTTTTTTAAGAGCTAATGACAACAGAAATAAAATTAAATCATAGGTGATAATTGCTGCATTTTAATGGTGTTATATAAACGGTGATTAACCGATATCAGGCAGGCTAATTAAATGACTCATAATTATTTGGATATATTAACCTTTTGTTGTGTGGTCAGCCAAATCTACTGATATATTTAAATTTAATAAATGTGGATAAATGTCATTTATTTATTTGTATGTATGCATCATTTAATATGTTAAAATTGCAGTATATCATATATTGGCATTATATTGGCCACTGGTCAACTTGCTTTAAAAAATGTAAATAAAGTAAAAACAAAAAATTAAATGTAAATATTAAAATGTAATAATAATATAGTTAATCATTAATAATAATACTAATGATAATTATATTTAAATATAATATATATACACTCACATACTTACACAGTTATACCAAGGCTGTAACCATGTCTTAGACATTGGGGGAGACTAAAGTTTGGGAAGTGGTCCCATTGGTTTATTTAAAGGAATTCAATTATTAAAGGATTAAAAGGGATTTAAGGAAATAAAGAAAAAGAAATAAGAATGGTAAAAGTTCCAGTTCTATTGTAGTTATGAAATAAACTATTTGAAAATAATATATCTTTTTAAATATGCACACATTCACTCTTATTTTCGTCTGCCTAATATGTAAACATGCAAAACGTTTCTTGTCACGTCAAATTCAGTTATGATTTACATAAATAATGTCATATTTTCAATTCAAAATGGTGAAATTTCATTAAAAAAATGTCAAATAGTTTGCATCACTTGATATTACTGTTGGTCTCTGAACGTTTTTATCGTAAAACAGTTGTCAAATATTAAATGTTTTGCTACTTACATCTTACGACACACTCTTTCACTGCTATAACTAAAGTGTCGCGTTGAAATTCACACTAACAATAAGCCCCGCCTTCTTTGATTTGATTGGCCATCTCACTCTTTCTGACAGTGACGACTGCTGAGGCAGACCAACCAAAAAATGTAACATTTTACTTTTGTCATCCTAGCAACAAACAGAGCGGTGTGTAATGGAGTACAGCAGAGCAGCATCACAAATTGACCATTTCTAATTATTCGGGGGGACT